>ML833671.1:48246-70497 GCA_009831015.1 Picea engelmannii
GTGAAAACATCGGTGTGTTGATCTTTGATCTGGTTATGTGAGTGGTCACCGAAGGTGTTCGTCCTCTGTTGGAATACATGTGTTGTCGAACAACTCTGAGGAGATCTACACAAGCCAGAAATCCTCCTAAGACGTATGAAGATTATATTCAACCTATTGCTTTGATTTCTAATGATAGGGAACCTTATTATCAGGAAGCGATGGATGTTATTGAAAGTGCTAAATGGAAAATAGAAAAGAAAGAAGAAATGGACGCCTTGGAGAAGAATAAAACATGGGACCTGGTAGAACTCCCAAAGGGCACGAAAGTCGTTGGTTGCAAATGGGTCTACAAACTGAAAAAGGGTGTTGATGATAAAGTTGAAAGGTACAAAGCAAGACAGGTAGCAAAAGGGTATTCTCAAATGGAAGGTATTGATTTCCATGAAACATTTTTTGTCATGTCCCCTCCCAAGTGACCCCTAGAGGGGAGGGACTGGCTTAGGGGGCTCCCCATAAGCCACAATCCCAAGGGTAAGGGGTAGCCGCAGGTACAAACTAAATAAAAATATGTTGAGCCGACTTAATAATAATTATGTTGAGCCGACTTTATCCACCATGCACAGGAGAGCCGACCTAATTCTAGCCTCAAAACTAGGAGGGCCAACTTTAACCTTCAAGGAGAAATCACGCTAAGGAAAGGATATAAATAAGAGGAAGATTCATTTGACAAGGGGCAACTCAGATTTGGATTTGGATAATCTCTATTTTTTGACTTGGAGAAGGTTGCCTCAAGCCTCAGTGGGTTGTTTAACCCCCTTATCTGTTGGGTTTCGGTGGGTCTATCTCACCCTAGCTTAGCGCACTTCAGCCCTGGCATCAGTCATCATCTGTGAAGGTTCTTTGATGTGAGAGACACTTGGTGAGCTGCCAGGAGGAGGCTACACCTTGTTGAGGAGCTGCAGTGGCCATTCAAGGGTGCGTTGGACTTCATTTAAAGGCCTAAGACCCCTGCCAGTAGTGGAGGTTGTCGTAGAGGAGAGACCGAGCTTATTCCTGGTGGGAGAACAGTACGCTGGAGGTCCAATGTGATCCATGATAGCAAGACCAAACCATCATTGCTCCAGGTTTATCATAGGCTAGTGATTTTATTTGTTGATAGCTTTCAATACTGGTAACTGTTAGGCAACTATTAAGGACAATCTTCAGTCTCTGTATTTCTAGTTTAATTGGACAACAACTTCTTGTGAGGGTTTATGCTAGTGGTTACCTGGTATTGGACCCTGTGTTGGGTACCGTTATTGTTGGTTTGAGGACAACACTTGTTGTTGATTGACATTGTAAACTAGGAATATTGCTTGGATAATATTTATGTTGTTGGATTAAATACTATCTTGAAAAAGGTTTTGGCATTGTCACTGCTGACTACAATTACGGTTTACTATTGGATTTGATATTGTTCTTTGTGTACAAATTCACTACCAATGGATATGCTTTATTAGTACTGTTTGAAGCCTATTTGTTGATCTAAAAGACCACCGTGAAGTTAGAAGTTATCTGTTGCTATTACTATTGATAATCATTGCGAGTATTTATGATATGTATAAATAGGGAACTCTCTACCTAGTATACAACTATTGTACAATTACCCTATTGAAATGCTACCCTAAGGCCCCAGAAGCCCTAGGGATATTACAGTGGTTTCAGAGCCTTGATCCTGCCAGCCTGTGGCTGACTGGATGACGAGGAAACGAGGACCAATGAAACAAGGAGCACCTAAAATATCAGAAGAAGAAGAAACAGGGAGCATGGGGGACCATAACTATGACAGTGCGTTGTACATCTTAAGTGATTTGGCCAAAGGGCAGAATGAAATGAAGGAAACCTTTGCGAAAGGAATTAACACCCTCGTCCAGTTGTTGAGCCCACTCTAGGGCCTAATCTCCAATGGGGGCAGTGGGCAGACCAAGTCTCATGCAGAGGGGAGTAACAATGAAAAAGGACAGCATAGTCCACGAGCTAAAGGGAGCAACAACGGAGCCTGATAGGAGGAAGTAATCCTCATGTGTCCAGACAAAGTGTGCAGCCCACCATGAGTAGGAGGACACCCAGACCTTTCCTACCCAGCTTCATTGAAGAGCAATCAACACAGCAAAGCCATGGTGAGGATTTTTCCACATACGTCCAAGAATACCAAGCACTTGGAGAAGAATTTCAGGCAGCTACGACTTTACAGGACTACTGCAACATTAATACAGGAATCAGCCTAGAGAGGGGCATAGAGGGGCACCAAGACAACAACAGAACGCTGACCTAAGGAGGAAGGTGGGGAAAATGTCCATCCCATCATATGATGGTTCATCTCGATGTTCGGCTAGACCATGGGTCCAAAAATTGGACACCTACCTCCAGCTCAATCCGATGACAGAAATTGAAGCCATCAAAATTGCCACACTACATCTGGACGGTGAGGCTCATGAATGGTGGTACCATGGGCCGGTGACACTAGGACATTCCAGCATCACATCTTATGTGGAGTTTACACAGAGACTGATGGACAGATTCGATAAGAAGTATCCTAAGATCTCCTTTCGTGAGTTGGCACAGCTGAGACAGGCAGGAACACCTGAGGCATATATTGCAGAGTTCGAGAAGGTTGTTGTGCAAGTAATTGACATCTCAGAGCACGGATTGGTGATGCTATTCACAGAAGGTTTCGTAGAGCCCCTGTGTGGGTGGGTCAAGGCCTTCAAGCCAGCCACACTACAGGATGCGGTTATGAAGACACTTGACATGATGGATACAGTACCGAAGACAAAAGGGCCAACCAAGCCCTACATTCCTCCCAAACCCCAGGATAACAAGTCATTCCGGAAAGATGGGACCGGGAAGGATCGTATCGATGAGGAGACTAGGAGGGAGCTTGGACAAAAGAAGCTTTGCTTCACGTGTAGGGACCCCTGGGAGCCAGGACACAGGTGCATGGTAAATGAAAAGCACATTACATAGAAGTGCTTTCTGACGAAGAAGATGATGAGGAAACAAGCCATGACCAGGAAGAGACACACGATAGCCCTAAGGAGGAGTCGCCACAGAGTGCATTTAAAGGAGATGAATCACCGCATAAGGAGCACAAGAAAGTGGTCATAGCCATACTATCAGGAGTTCGCAAGTATCACACCTTCCGAATCAGAGGGGTTGTACAGGGACACCAGATTACTTCACTAATTGATAGTGGGGCCACCCACAATTTTATTGACACAGCCCTAGTTGACATGAAGGGCATTTTGATAGAGGAGTTCGAAAGATTCAGTGCGGAAGTAGCAGACGGGTACACCCTGGAGTGTACTCACATGATCAGAGGATTACACATGACGTTGGGTAACTACACACTAACCGATGATTTCTACGTGGTGGACCAAGCGGACACTAACATAGTTTTGGGTATCCAGTGGCTCTATTCAATGGGGGACATCAAAATGAACTACCAAATCATGAGGATGGATTTCAGAGACAAGGGAGGGAGAAGGGTTGTTCTGAGGGGAATGAATACAGATCCACCCAGGATCGTGTCAACTAAGAGGATGGAAGTCGCCCTCAGGCATACAAACACCGCATGGGCAACAGAATGTGTGATTACCCCCCAAAAGGAAACATAGGGTCGCCAGCAGTATCATATGGACATACAAAACCTTATGGGGAAACATGATAAAGTGTTTGGGCAGATCCCACCCGGAGTACTGGTGAAGGGGCCAAGCCTGTCATTACGACCCCATATTGATATCCAAAGAGGTTCAAGGACGAAATTGAGAAGACCATAAGGGAGCTTCTGGAGATGGGACACATCAGACCCAGGTCTAGTCCTTTTGCTTCATTCGTAGTACTGGTGAAGAAAAAAGATGGAACCTTGAGGATGTGTATAGATTATTGGGCCCTGAACAAGAAGACCATTAAGAACAGGTATCCGATTCCGAGGATTGACGAGCTACTTGATGAGCTACATGGAGCAGTCTATTTTTCAAAGATAGACCTCAAATTAGGATATCATCAAATCAAGGTATGAGAAGAGGATGTGCACAAGACATCTTTCCAATGCCACTATGGACATTATGAGTTTCTGGTCATGCCCTTTGGTTTGACTAACGCTTCGGCCACATTCCAGTCGTGCATGAACCATATCTTTAACAAGCAGTTGAGCAATTTCTTGTTGATATTCTTTGATGATCTATTGATCTACAGTAGAACGTGGGAGGATAATCTACGACGTGTAGATGAGATAGTTAGTATCATGAAGGAAAAGTCACTCCATGCCAAGGAGACAAAGTGTGAATTTGGCTTGACAGAGATTTTGTGTTTGGGGCACATCATTGGCGCACAAGGGGTACAGGTCCATCAAGAGAAGATACAGGGTATACTTGATTGGCCCACACCCAGATCCTTGACAAAGCTGCAAAGCTTCTTGGGGTTATGCAGTTACTATCGACGCTTCATGAGAAGGTTTTCCCAGCTTGGTGCACCATTGATTGACCTCACGAAGAAGGGTGCATTCAGATGGACCGAGAAGGCCTAGAAGGCATTTGATCGGATGAAGGAGGCGATGGGCACTTGTCCGGTGTTAGCACTCCCCGACTTTTCTCAGCCTTTTGTATTGGAGTGTGATGCATCCGAAGAAGGGATAGGGGCGGTATTAATGCAAAACAAGCATCCCATAGCTTTTGAGAGTCATAAGCTAGGGGAAATCGAGAGGCTTCTTTCCATCTACAATAAGGAAATGCTAGCCATCATGAATGCATTGGCCAAATTCAGACAATGTCTAGTGGGAGGTCACTTTGTGGTGAAGACAGATCACAACAGTCTGAAACATTTCCTCAAGCAAAAGGATCTAAGCGAGAAACAGTAGAAATGGGCTAGCAAGGTGCAGGCGTATGATTTTGACATAGAGTATGTCAAAGGGAAGAACAATGTGGTTGCAAATTCCCTATCCAGAAGGTCTGCAACATTCGCCATGTCTGAGGTTGCAACGGATTGGAAGTCTCTCCTTTGGGTAGAGTATTCCAAGAACACCTTCATAGGGGAGCTAATAGATGGAAAAATACAGGATGACAAGTACACAATAGTAGATGACATCATTTATTATAAAGGCCGAATATATCTTGTTCCAGAATCCACTCTCGAAGAAAAGATCTTGAGAGTCGTACACAACGCACCATTAGTCGAGCATCCAGGATACCTGAAGACTTACAGGCAGGTACGCGAGAGATTCTCTTGGAAGGGTCTCAAAGGGGATGTCTTACAGTATGTGAGGGAGTGCTTGAGTTGCCAACAGAACAAATCTGAACTCACACACCTCGTAGGTCTACTACAGCCTTTGCCTATTCCGAAGCAAAAATGGGAGAGCATTTCTATGGACTTCATCACAGGACTTTCGAAGGTACAAGTCAAGGACTGTATTTATGTGGTGGTGGACAGATTGACCAAGTTCGCCCACTTCTCCATATCCTCTGAGTACAAATCCCGACAGGTAGCAAAGCTCTTCTTCAAAGAAATATTCAGACTTCATGGACTACCTAGGGTTATTGTGAGCGACCGGGATAGCAAATTCCTCAACACCTTTTTGGCAGGAGTTGTTCATATTAGCAGGGACAGAATTGACACCTAGTACGAGCTACCATCCCCAAACGGACGAGCACACTGAGATCGTCAACAAGTGGGTTGAGGGATACTTGCGTCACTACGTTTCCGGGCAGCAAAAGGCGTGGATTAGATGGTTGCATCTTGGTGAGTATTGCTACAATACCACCCATCACATGTCTATCGGGATGAGCCCATTCAGAGCACTATATGGCTACAAGGCCCCATCCTTTGTAGAGTTGGCATTTGGCGAAAGCAGGGCTCCCAAAGCCAAGGATTGGATTCAAGAGAGTTAGGACATTCTAAGAGTCCTTAAGGACAACCTGAGGATGGCACAAAATCAGCAGAAGACATATGCAAACCGACACCAAGTGGAGGGTAGCTTCGAGGTGGGTGATCTGGATTTTTTGAGACTCCAACCATATCGACAATCTTCTCTAAAGAAGAGTGGCGCAGAGAAGCTCCAGCCACATTTTTATGGGCCATACCGAGTGATCAAAATTGTTGGAGAGGTGGCCTACGAGTTAGAATTACCGAAGGGCAGCCTGATTCACAATGTGTTCCATGTTTCTTGCCTCAAGAAGGCTTTGGGCCAGCATGTTGCCTCGTCCACAAATCTACCACCCTTGGACGAGGAAGGCCATTTGATTCTGGTTCCTGAACAAATCTTGGCATTCAGAGAAAAACGTTTGAGGAACAAGACGGTAAATGAGTACTTGATAAGATGGAAGGATTTGCTGGAGGAGGATGCCACATGGGAGGGTGAGCAGATTTTGGCTCACCATGGTCATACTTACTTCTTGTAAAATTTTGGCTCACCATGAAGGAATCAAACTTCTTCAAACTTCTTGTACCATTGCCTAGGCAACTACTTCAGGCCATGCAATGATTTCTTGAGTTTGCAAACAAATCTTCTTTTGTGATCTTAAACAAACCCTTCTAGCTGTTCCATATATATTTCCTCATCCAAATCTCCATTTAAAAATGTTGTTTTAACATCTAGCTGCTCTAACTCAAGATCAAGTAAAGCAACTAGTGCTAATACAACATGAATAGAAACTATCTTACAGACTGCCCATAATAACACATTCACCAAAAGATCCTTACTCCGATTCCTACGAGCCATTTTATAGTTAATCATCCCACTTGAGCTTCTTTGTCTTTTGAATCTGGGATAACTAGACTTCACATTAAACTCCGTTACCTAACAGCAAAGTACAACTAACCCACACAATTTTCTCTTAACATTGGTACCAATAGCTAACATTGAAGCAAGTTATATGGTGGAGAGTGTTGATAACAGATAGATAGATGTGTGTCACCATGCCACCTACTTTATTGTGAAATGTATTAAGATTCCAATATAAACATATCATTTTAACCCCCGAAGAAGTCATTCATTTTTGTTAATCCTCTGATTTGTGCTCGTCTTTCAAGTTATGCTTACCACTATAAAACAGAACTTCATTCTCGGGTTGTATCTATTGTGTATTGTCCACAAGCTTCGTGAATGAACATCGGCTCTTGTTTCTATCTTTGTGAATCAAATATAACTCACATAGTGTCAGATTGTTGACCCGGTAACAATGTGTAGACGATTTCAATTAGGTTTCTTATAGCGAGGAAAATGAACAACGAGCTGCCAATTTTGATCGGGGTTTCGAGTCTGGTTACTGTTTCTAACTTAAATCAAACTACTGTGAGTTTTGTTCCAGGATTATAGGTCCAAAAAATAACAGCGACAGTGGAAGAAAATTAAGAGGGATTATAAAGGCAAGATTTTGCAGATTTATAATACCTCGCTTCATGTAATTCTTCCGCTGTTATGACTGAAATTGATTGTTCCTGCAATGTGCGATCTATACTCAATAACCTCGGCTATATAGTTCCAAAGGCGCTCCGCTACGGCAAGGTCTAAGCTCCCTGGTACCTCTGCTCTGAAACTGCCAAATTTAACGAAAATGTGATGAAAGTTCGTGCAATTGGCGGAGCCATCAATGGCGTGGGTCAGGGGCACTTAAATCGCCTCTTTTATTTGGTAGAGAATGCCTAAATACGATAGAAACGTTGTTGGAAGTTGAAGTCACGTTCTAACGTTGTTGGAAGTTGATTTAGTGGTGGAAATCTAAATGGAAGTTGGTTTTTGGACTTCTATTTTACCGCTGGGATTTGGACATTCAAGTTTCAAATTTTTTATTTATTTTAAAATAATAGAATTTAAATGGTAGAATTTTAGCAAATGATTTTTTATTAAAAATTAAATTAAATGATTTGAATACTCCTTATACAATATTCCATCATTATTAAAGAAACTTCTTTGAAGATACTTAGAAAATTTTATAAAAAAAATTGATTAAAAGATGGTCACATCTCTCTCTACATCTTAATTAACCACTTTAACAAACTATTTTTACTATTAACATTTAATAACATTTTAAGTCTCAAAAGTAAATTATTAATCATTCTGCTAATACACGTTTTATATATATATATATATATATATATATTAAGTTAAATATTTAAAAATTATTAAAAATAAATAAACATTTTAAAATATGACATTATTGTTTTATGATTGGTTGAATGTATTGATATCACTAAATACATTTAATTTGAGGGTTATCAATTAAATAATTAAAATTAATTAAAATTTAAAAATATTTGTTTTCACATATGGTTATGTAGTTGGGTTGTTCTAATGTGATTGAAATTTAATGAGACACTTATTCTATGTGTCAAATGTAATATATGGCTCAAATTCTTTGCTCAAAGATGGACATAACATCATGTTCAATATTTTGTGATGTTAATGTTTTCTTTGCTTGGAGACGAACACAACATCCTCTTCAATATTTTGTGTTGTTAGTGTTTTGGAGTCTTGCATTTAGAGTTCTCCTCCCTACTCCTATATTCTACCTCCTTGACAACCCTTTTGTATCTACCATTCTCTCTCTGTATTTTGCTAGTTGACTTGAACTGTTATATCTTTAAGCCTACTCGGGCAATCTTTCTCTTTAATAGTCTCCAAATTAGCAATCTCCTTAAAACCCGCAGTCACCATTTAAGCAAAGCCCTTATCCCCATTATCCAAAACCTCAATCACTTCACCCTTCAAACCCTCATGCCTTGCATGGAAACATGAACAAATTTACCCGCATCAACCCCTTTCCTTTGCCTCTTGACGAGCTTTTCCCCTACTCCAACCGTGTGCTTTACTCGCCCACTTGGCCCCAACTGTGGCGCCAAGTCTCTCCTTCCCTCCCCCCTAATCTCCTAGGGCTTCATAGCCTCCTTCCCACGGCCTATCCCCTTCCCCTCAATCCACCCCATTCCTCTAAACAAAGCAGCCCCAAATTCCTCCATGGGCAAGCTATCATAAGCATCCAAAGAAGCCTCCTCCAACAATTCCTCCATGGCCTCTCTCACAATTTGTTGCTTAGACTTTTCCATAAATGTCTTTTCATTGTTTTTCCCATTCTACTCAATTTCCATAGAATCTAAAACATGATGGGATATTTTGACATTGAGGCCATACTCCACCTAGAGTCGATCCTTGTGACCTATGCCTCTAGCTTGAATTGCAACTTGGATTCAATCATCTAGATGCTCATCTTTTTTTGGTCATCATGAATTATCCGACAGGATGGCATTTAGTGTCCTGGCAATTGATTCGTTGTTGGGATTGAACTTGTTCAATAATTCTAGTTTTTCTTCATCTTCTTCTTCTACAACCTACTTGTGCGTGTCATCCAATGGCATGGGCTTCAACCTCTCAAAGGAGGCCACCTTTGAATGCAATGTGAAGGAGAATTTTGAAGCTCCAACTAGGGTTGTTGAAGAGATCTTCTTGTATCCAAGCTCTATCACCACCATTTCTTTATCCTCTACAAATCCCATTAAATGAATGCAAGATCAAAACTCAGATGATGAAAGTAATTAAATGGGTTAAATGCTTAAAAATGCTTGATGTTATTATAGCATATCGTATTTTATAGTTACTCTAAAAACATTTGTGGACTCACAACTGCATAATCTATAAGATACATTCCTTGATTTGCAAATTTGATGAGCATGACACATGCCTTGATTTGCAAATTCCACCTACATTAAGCTTGAAGTTCAATCTTTTATGACACGAACATTGATTTTGTAAATTTTATGGTCTTTTGAACACCTCTAATGATGAATATGTTGATTAAGGTTGGTTGTCATTGATGTCAACCCTTGAAGAAATCCTTGTAGCACAAGGTTTGGGTAATGGACCCAAGTTTGTTTGATGTAAATATGACTCATTATTGTCTTGTCATGGTTGATAAGAAGTAAAAATGGATGAACTCCAAAGTAGTCCCCTTATGGTGAAAGCCATCACGAGAAGACGCTTTGTAGAGTGAGAGAACCCATACTTATTTGAGGAATAATGAGATGAAGGACAGTGAAAACTATCCTAGATGGATAGTGCTTGTCATGTCGTTTCCGGTGGTATGTGGAACGTCACATAACTCCTCACGGTTAGAAAGTTATGACCATAAGAAGTTGGAGAACCCCTCATAAGTCTTATAGAAGCCCCCAAGGGTCAAAGTGCTTTGCAAAAGAAATTATTTTAAATGAAGAAGCCCTAAAATAAGGAAAGTGTAAGGCTACATGAAGATATAAATAAGAGGCAAAGCTCACTCATTATACACACACTTGTACATATTGTATATCCATTTTCTTGTGTAAAGCTTCTTGTAAATACTTGTGGATACATCTGAAGTGACGAACATCTAAGGTAGCACGAAGGGTTGACGGCGAAATTCTTGGAATTGCAGCAGAACCCTATTTTATGAGGTGTACGTGGGTTGTCTGTGTACAAGGTGTGTACATTCTGAGTTATACGAGGGTTGTATGTGTACAAGTTGTGTACATGTTGAGTTATACGTGGGTTGTATGTGTACAAGGTGCGTACATGTTGAGTTATATGCGGGCTGGCAGTGTATTAGGGTGCGTACATGTTGATAAATCCATGGAAACTTAAAGAGATGAAGATGCAGAGGTTCTAGATTATGAGATCAAACTCCCAGGAAGGTCTAAAGTGCTCAGATACATCAGATCCATCCATTGGTTCAAAAGATATGTCTTATTTCTATGAATAGTTGGATTTTGTTGTATGCATGAGGAATGGCAATGGAGATTTGAGGATTCTCCCTAGAGAGACTAGTGGCTTCATGGGATCTTCTGCACAAGTCAGATCTACATAAATACAGTGTTGGCATATTCATCATCGATACCTCTTGTGAGGCACATCCTGTATTTCTTGGCATATGGCTAAGGGTTTTGATGGTACATGGTTGAGAGCTTGTATTTGTGTAGTAGTTGATGTATTGAGAGACTGAATATCAGAAAGGGGTTGATGAATAAGATCATGTGAGGGATATTATATTTGTTCATGAATACACATACCTATATGACACATCACTAGAGAGAGACATACTTGCCTTGAGTAAAGGTTATTTATGAGGATGCATGCACAAGGTACAATTACAGTCTGGATACAGTGACAGGTTACAGATCCATGTGAAAGAAGTTATAGAGGATTAGAAGTTTTCAAGAAAAAGGAAACCCTAGTTTTCATAAGGCATACACACGTTGCATAACAATTTGGTAGCATACATATGCAGGTTGCATAACTTATAGGGCGCGTACATACGCGGGCTGTAGCACTACAGGTCGCGTATCTATTGTATTTTTGTAGATACATGTTCAGTTCAGTTACAGTTTGATTACAGGGCAGTTGTACAGATTGGATACAGGTCAGTGGTACAAGTTGATACAGTTGTACAGCAATATATCTCACAGTGACAGGTTGACAGTGGTTCCATCATTCTACTTATACTTCAGGGCGGTTGGACGGGGCAAGGACAGGTGGTTGTAGCCACCTTCCGGTTGTAGCCGAAGAACATAGGGGGTTGTAGCCTCCTTCTGGTTGTAGCCAGAGAATTGGGGAGTTGGAGGTTCCCTCAGGTTGTAGCCTGAGAAACTAGGGGGTTGGAGCCTCCTTCCAGTTGCAATTGGAAAACAAAGGAAGTTGGTGCTTCCAATGAATGCAATTCTTCAAGACATATAAAAAAAAGCATTATGTGGTTTTCTCCTGATTTGGGTTTCCACGTAAAGCACTGGTGTATTGTGTATGTGTGTGATTTTTCATTTCCTATTGTTCATTATTGGATATTAATTCTACATTGGTATAACACTTGGATTATTTGGAGAAAAAATATTATAATTACACTATTACTGATTCACCCCCCCTCTCAGTAATCCAACAATTGGTATCAAAGCAGGTTCCTTCAGAAATCAGTTTAACCACTGAAAGGTAGATCATGGAAAGTACCAACTTGTATAAAAATGGAATACCACAGTTTGATGGACAGAAGTATAATTTTTGGAGCATAAGGATGAAGACGTATATACAAACACATGGATTTCAAGTTTGGCAATCAATTGTAGATGGATACACAGCACCAACAATTCCACCAACAAATGACAAAGCAATGAAACTCGGTGAGAATAATTCCAAAGCTACAAATGCACTTTTGAATGGTCTCAGTGATACAGTATTCACCAAAGTTGCACATTGTAAATCCGCTAAAGAGATTTGGGACAAGATTCGAAATATTTATGAAGGAGATACAAAAGTCAAAGCAGCAAAGCTTCAAACTTACAGAGGTCAGTTTGAACAACTAAAAATGAAGGAAGATGAGAATATTGCAGCCTACTTCTTACGAGTCGATGAAACAGTGAATGCAATCATAGGATTGGGAGAAGAAATCGAAGAATCTGTAATTGTTCAAAAGGTACTAAGATCTCTTCTTATGAGATTCAACCCTAAGATACCAGCATTAGAAGAAAGACCGGATCTAAACTCAATAAGCATGGACAAACTGCACAGAATCTTCACAGCATATGAAATGACAACTGAACAAGAAAATCCAGATGTAAAAGAAGCAACCTTCAAAGTATCCAAAAGATCAAAGCAAAAGAAGAAGGAACAAGAAGAATATATCAGTAGCAACGACGTCTCAGAAGATAATGAAGAAGTGGCCAACTTCGTCAAAACACTGAACAAGGGAACCAACGGTAGGTATAGAGGTAAGCTTCCTTTAATTTGTTTTAATTGTGATGGTATTCGTCATTTTGCTAACAAATGTCCTCATAAGAAAAAGAGAAATGATGAAGGTTACTCAAAAGACAAACACACATATAAAGGCAAAAGAACTACAAAGAAAGATTTCGAGAAAAGCTTATGCATCAAAGAAGACATCTCATCATCAGATGAAGACGAAATCAGTGACAGTGAGACAGGAAGAGTTCTATTCATGGCAGTAAAAGATTCTGACAAAGAAGACTCCGAAGAAAAATATGAAGAAGCCGAAGAAGGATATGAAGAAGTAGAAGACGAAATTGAAGAGGCAGAAGTTGACTATCGAGAAGAATTAATGTGTGCCATAGAAGTTATCGGAAGAGAAAAGAAGAAAAACAAGAAACTACAAGCAGAACTAAACAAGAAAAATGACACTCGAGAACTAGCACAAATGATCACAAAATTGAAGTTTCAAATAGAAGAAGATAAAATAATTGAAGAAGAACTCAAAGAACAACTAGAAGAAAAGGACATGATCATTAGAAACTTGGAAGCAAAGATTGTCACACTAAGAAAGGATATTCAAAAGAAAAATATGCAGAATAGCTCAAAAGTTCTGGATGACATTATCAGCAGTCAAAAATCTCATCTTGACAAGTTTGGACTTTGATACAATCAAACAGAAAAGGGATCAAGCTCCAAAACAATAGAGTAAGAAACAAATCCAAAAAGCTATGTAGAAACAATCAAAGGGGATAGGAAGATATACAAGGAAGATTATAGGGACACTCCTCCACCGAGAAGATTCAGATTTCAGAATCAACAACAGACAGATAGGCCTCAAGAAGAAGAAGGATTCATAAGAGCACCTCCTTTCAGAAGATCTTCAACTCCCAGGTATCAAACTATATTTTTTGGTTTATGTTATGCATGTAATAATTTTGGACATAAAGTTGTGAATTGCAGAGCTAACAACAGGAACAATAACAACTTTGAGAGTCATACACAAAGGGGTTATTCAAGAAGAACTAGTGAAACACAAAGAGGAAGTTACAATAGGTTTGAATCTTTGAGCACTGAAGTGGAATGTTACAAATGTAACAATTTTGGACATGTGGCCAAAGATTGCAGAATGGCAATCCCTCCTAAAGAACCTCAATAAAATAACAACAGTCATAGACAAGAACCTCAGAAAATGACATGGATAAGAAAGCAAGATCAAAATAGAAATGAAGAATGCACAGTCGCTCTACAAGCTAAGAAAAAGAAACATGGTTGGTATGTTGACAGTGGGTGTTCAAAACACATGACAGGTGATAGAGACAAATTTCTTACATTGCGAAAGGAAATAAATGGATCAGTCTCCTTCGGAAATGATAATTCAGCCAAAATCATTGGAGAAGGCACAATCTAAATTGGGAACAAGAATGAAAAGGCACAAAATGTTCTACTGGTAGAAGATATGAAACATAATCTTCTAAATGTGAGTCAAATGTGTGACCAAGGTCATAAAGTTACTTTCAATTCACAAAAGTGTGAGATAAAAAGATAAGGTTCAGGGAAATTGGTCGGTACAACTGCTAGAACTTCAAACAACATATATGTGTTAAGTGAAATTGGAAATGAAAAGTGTTGTCTAGGAAAGGAAGATGAAAGTTGGCTATAGCACAGAAGGCTGGGTCACATGCATTTTGATAACCTTGTCAAAGTGAGCAAAAGAGAAGCAGCCATAGAAATGCCCCAGATCACGAAACCAACCAACACTTTATGTAAGCATTGTCAACAAGGAAAGCAAACAAAGACCAGGTTCAAATCAAAGGAATATTCAACAACAAGACCACTGGAAATTGTGCATATTGATCTAGTTGTACCAACTACAACAAAGGGCTTAAAAGGTGAGAGATACTTTCTATTATTAGTTGATGATTATACAAGAATCACTGCAGTTTGTTTTTTCAAGAACAAGTCAAAAGCTTTTGAAAACTTCAAGATCTACAAGGAAATGGTTGAAGATGAGATGGATTCAAGAATCAAATGCTTGAGATTTGATAATGGAGGAGAGTTCACTTCAAAGGAATTTATGGACTACTGCGGCAGTCATGGAATAAAAAGACAATTCTTCATTGTTAGGACACCTCAACAGAATGGAGTTGTTGAAAGAATGAACATGACAGTACATGAAATGGCTTGAACAATGTTAATGGATTCCAAATTGACAGATATATTTTGGACACAGGCAGTGCATACAAAAGTTCACAAGTTCACATTCAAAACAGATTAATGCTCAGAAACAACATTGATAAAACTCCCTACGAGCTATGGAAAGGAAGACCAGCAAATGTGAAGCACTTCAGAGTTTTTGAAAGCAAATGCTACATCAAAAGAGAAGATGGCAAAATGAGAAACTTTGACTCTCATGTGGACAAAGTAGTACTTGTTGGTTACTCAAGTAAAAGGAAAGCATACAAGTGTTACAATCTAAGATTGAACAAAGTTGTGGAAAGCATCAACGTAACAATTGATGAAATAGACAAACCAAAATCAAAGGAAGAAGAAAACAAATCAATGGAACAACTTTTCGAAAAAGAATCAGAAGATGAAGTAGAAGAGGAAGATGAAGAGAATCCAACAGAAACAGAAGAGCAAGTTCAACAAGTATCTCCAAAGACACCTAGCAAACGAGTACAAAAAAAACATCCTTCATATCAGATTATTGGAAACAAAGATGCAGGAGTTGAGACTAGAAGAAAAATCCATTCACCAGAACAAACACACCTAGCACTCTTATCTACAATTGAACCAAACTATTTTGAAGAAGCCAGCAAGGATGAATTTTTAAAAAAGGCCATGGATGAAGAATTAGATCAAATAGAGAAAAATGACACTTGGGAATTGGTTCCAAGACCAAAGAATAAGAATGTGATCGACACAAAATGGGTTTTCAAGAATAAATTAAATGAAGATGGACAAGTTACAAGGAACAAAGTTAGATTGGTATGTAAAGGATATGCACAGATTGAAGGAATCGACTTTGAAGAGACATTTGCTCCAGTTGCCAAAATGGAAACAATATGTTTGCTTTTAGCCTATGCATGCTCCAAAAATGTTAAAGTATAGCAGATGGACGTAAAATCAACTTTTTTGAATGGGAAACTTGAAGAAGAAGTCTACATTGAACAACCATAAGGATTTCAGTTGTCAGAGAATGCATATTATGTGTGTAAATTAAAGAAGACATTGTATGGTCTAAAACATGCTCCTAGAGCATGGTAATCTAGACTGGATAAGTATCTGCAGCATGCAGGGTTCAGAAAATGAAGTGCAGACAACAACCTCTACATCAAGGTAAGTCAATGTAATATTTTATTAATTGAAGTTTATGTTGATAATATTATTTTTGGTAGTGATGATGATAGGTTAAGCCAGAAATTTGCAAAAGATATGCAAAATGAATTTGAAATGTCGTTACTTGGAGAACTATCCTTCTTTTTAGGACTTCAGATATGTCAAAGAAACCAAGGAATCTTTATTTCTCAAACCAAGTATATCGGAGAAATGCTAAAGAGGTTCGGAATGGAAGATTGCAAACTAGTTATCACTCCAATGCAAATCAGTTGCAAGTTGAGAAAAGATGATGATTTGAAGTCTACAGATCAGAGGCAATATAAGCCAATGACAGCATCCAAACCAGATGTAATGCAGGAAGTTGGACAGGTGGCACGATTTCAAGCAACACCAAAGGAGTCACATGTGTTAGCAGTGAAGAGGATTTTCAGATATCTCAAAGGAACATAAGAGTTTGGATTATGGTATCCAAAAGGAAAGGATCTATCACTTATTGCCTACACAGATGCAGATTGGGCAGGTTGTATTGATGACCGACGAAGCACCAGTGGAGAAATGTTCTACTTGGGTGAGTGTTTATTATCATGGCTAAGCAAGAAACAATCATCAGTATCTGTATCTACAATCGAGGTAGAGTATATTGCAACAACATCATGTTGTACACAGGTTCTTTGGATGAAACAAACTATGATAGATATACAGGTTGAGTATGATGAGCCCATTCCAATCTATTGTGATAATATAAGCGCCATCATTATCTCGAAGAACCCGGTGATGCACTTCAAGACGAAGCACATTCCAATCAAGTATCACTTTCTACGGGAGCAGGTTTCAGAAAAGAACATCAGAGTTGAGTATGTGGGCACAAAAGAACAAGTGGCAGACATCTTCACAAAACCACTTCCACGTGAATCCTTTGAATATCTTCGCTAGAGACTTGGATTTATTTCTACTCCAAAATGAATGCTTTTTGAATGCTTATCTTATATGTCTTAGATTTACAGGATGAAGCACCATAAGAGGACAGTTCAGTCAGGGGGAGCAACCTTGGATGAAAATATACCTTTTCCATTGATGACAAAGGGGGAAAGATTTATCAGAGGTAGAGGACAGAGGCATGGTTCCAGGGGGAGCATATTTATCAGATACAGAGGACAGAGGCATGGTTCCAGGGGGAGCATGAGTGATATGATTTATGTATTGCATCAGAGTGTTGCCATCAATGCCAAAGGGGGAGATTGTTGATTAAGGTTGGTTGTCATTGATGTCAACCCTTGAAGAAAGCCCCGTAGCACAAGGTTTGGGTAATGGACCCAAGTTTGTTTGATGTAAAGATGACTCATTATTGTCTTGTGATGGTTGATAAGAAGTAAAAATGGATTAACTCCAAAGTGCTCCCCTTATGGTGAAAGCCCTCACGGGAAGACTCTTTGCGAAGTGAGAGAACCCATGCTTATTTAAGGAATAATGAGATGAATAAAAATGAATTTGTTAGTGAAACTATCCTAGATGGATAGTTCTTGTCATGTCGTTTCCGGTGGTATGTGGAACGTCACATAACTCCTCACGGTTAGAGAGTTATGACCATATGAAATTGGAGAACCCCTCATAAGTCTTATAGAAGCCCCCAAGGGTCAAAGTGCTTTGCAAAAGAAATTGTTTTAAATGAAGAAGCCCTAAAATAAGGAAAGTGTAAGGCTACACGAAGATATAAATAAGAGACAAAGCTCACTCATTATACACACACTTGTAAATATTGTATATATATTTTCTTGTGTAAAGATTCTTGTAAATACTTGTGGATACATCTGAAGTGGTGAACGTCTGAGGTAGCATGAAGGGTTGACAACGAAATTCTCGGAATTACAACAAAACCCTATTTTCTGAGGTGTTGTAATGATCCCAAGCCAATTTTTTGCTTGAAACCACTAACTACCGTCGATGTGTTTATTGATTATTTGATTGCAGGTGGCTACTGAAGTTTCGGCCTTAGGGTTTGTTTCAGTTATTCAGACAAGGTTCATATAAGATCTACCCAATACATGCAAGATCACAACAATACTCAAGATATGGAAAACACAAGCATAGATCTGACCTTTATTATGAAAAAGCATGAACCTGATACAATATAGAGCAGATCTGGAATAGTCCTCAGATGGCTCCAATAGATAAATGATATGAGTTGCTACAAAATGCTCCAGACAATACAAAATAAGCCTCCAAAGGTTGAATACAAAGTGAAGACGCAAAGTGCTAACAATAAGTGAATGCCCAACCCCCCTGGGCTGCTGGTATGTCCTGTTGGATGATAAGGGAACAATATTTCGGCCCATCTAAAGGAGATGCCCAAAATGTGCCAAATTCCACCAAAATGTAGATCGGGTCCAGGGAAACTCCTCCCATAAGTCTGAAGCTCAAACACTCAATCCTCCTCCTCCAATGGCTGAAACCCTAATACAGTCTGTGCCCTCCTGAATCCCTAAATAGCTCAATAATTTATTCTGAAGCAAGGACACCTCCAAAACCCCTGAAACTCTCTAGGATGATAGATCGGGCTATGATAACCCCTTAGGAGAAGTTTCAGGTCTAGATTCTAGGTAGAACTCCCTGGATCTGAGAAATACTAAATCACAAGACGCCCTCCTTGCCTCAAGGGTGTCCCAATCTGTAACTGAAGATTTGATGGTGATAACTCTTCAAGAAAACCTCCAAAATGATGGTCAAGGACCTGCAAATAGAACCCAAGTGTCGGAATACCCCCAGGCTCTCCTGATTGGCTAGATCGAACTCTTCTTCAAGATATGGTGCGCCCTTGTTGGAAATCCCTGAACAGTACGACCCTGCTGCTCTCCTGAATCGATAGGTGGATCTGTGATGAATGTATAATGGTGTGGATGGAGTATTGCATCCCTGAGACCAAACTTGGAACAAGGTGAGTGGATCTTTCACCACTGAGTTGTTCACAAGGGTTTGTAACAACAAAACCCTCAAACTGTATGCTCAAGAGCAATAACAAGCAATTACCAAAATCCAGAATGCCCAAGATATGCGCCCTAGCCTTCTCTTTATACTTTTTCTTCTATTTTCCCGTTGAGTTACATGAACTCCTAGAGTTAATCCTAACTCAACCTCCAGCTCTCCTATTTCTTCATTGAGTTATCTTTTAATTCTTTTTTCACCTTTTTGTCAAGTCAACTTAAGAATATAACCTTAGTTTGGTTGTCCCTTCCCCTCAGTGTGAGACTATGGCCTAGTGGGGACACCTAGACCACTAAGTCTTCCAAACCTCTTCATCAAGAGGTGGGGGACATTACAGGTGTACGCGGGTTGTCTGTGTACAAGGTGCGTACATTATGAGTTATACGCGGGCTATCTGTGTACAAGCTACGTACATGCTGAGTTATACGCGGGTTGTCTGTGTACACGGTGTGTACATGCTGAGTTATACGTGGGATGGCAGTGTATTAGGGTGCAAACATGTTGGTAAATCCATGGAAACTTGAAGAGATGAAGATGCAGAGGTTCTAGAGTTGTATAAGGCTCTGAATGGTGTCATTCCTATGGATACATGATGGGTGGTGTTGTAGCAGTATTCTCCCATGTGCAACCACTTGACCCATGTTTTTTGTTGTCCTGCTACGTAATTTTTGAGGTAGCCTTCCACCCATTTGTTGACTATTTCGGTCTGACCATTTGTCTGAGGGTGATAGTTGGTACTAGGGGTCAATGTTGTACCAACTAATCTGAACAACTCCTGCCAAAACGTACTCATGAGCCTACTATCCCTGTCACTGATAATGGTCTTTGGTAGGCCGTGCAACCTGAAGACCTCTTTGAAAAATAGTTCGGCCACTTGTGTTGCGCTGAAGTCTGTGGCTATGGAGAAGAAGTGTGCAAACTTCGTCAACCTGTCCACTACTACGAAAATGCAATCCTTCCCCTGAGCTCTGGGCAAGCTGGTGATGAAATCCATGGATATGCTTTCCCACTTGTGCTCCGGAATGGGCAAGGGTTGCAACAGTCCTGCTAGGTGAGTGTGCTCATCCTTGTTCTCTTGGCATGTAGTGCACTCTTTGACATGCTTAATCACATCTTCCTTGAGGCCCTCCCATGAGAACCTCTCTCTCACCTATATGTACGTCTTACTAATCCCTTGGTGCCCTGCCATTGGTGAGTTATCGCATGCATGTAATACCTTGGCTTTGAACGTCGATCCAGGAACCAAGAAAATTCAGCCCTTGTAGTAGATGAGGTCCTTCATGACCCTGAAGTTATCATCCTGTATCTGCCCGTCCAATAACTGACAAGAGAACTGATCCTTTGCATATTCCACCACCAAGTGGTCCTTCCAGTCAATTGACATACCTGTCATGGCGAAAATGGATGGCCTCCTGGATAATGTATCCACCACTGCGTTGTTCTTCCCTTTGACGAATTCAATGTCAAAGTCGTAGGCCTGTATTTTGCTTACCCACTTTTGTTGCCTTTCATTCAAATCCTTCTGCTCCAATAGGTATTTAAGACTGTTATGATCTGATTTGACCACAAACCGTGCACCTACCAAATATTGTCGAAATTTGGCTAGTGCATGCATGATAGCCAACATTTATTTGTCATAAATGTTGTAAAGCAGTTCAGGGCCCATGAGTTTCCGGATTTCATAGGCAAGAGGATGCCTATTCTGCATCAGTACAACCCCTATACCTTCTCCTAAGGCATCACACTCCAAGGTGAAAGGCGGGTCAAAATCTGGAAGGGCTAGAACTGGGCATGTGCTCATTACCTTTTTCATTTTCTCCATCGTGGCTTGAGCTTCTTCACTCCATTTGAAGGCCCCCTTTTTAGTTAAATCGGTCAAGGGTGCACACAATTGAGAAAATCCCTTGACAAATTTCTTGTAGTACGTGGATATGCCTAGGAATCCCCTTAACTCTGTGAGTGTCTTAGGAGTAGGCCACTCCATAGTGGTTGTTATTTTCTCCTGATGTACCTGTACCCCCTTTGCTCCTATGATGTGTCCCAAGTAGAGTACCTCTGTCATCCCCAACTCACACTTGGATTCCTTAGCGTACAGTGATTGTTCCTCCATGATTGACAAGATTTGGTCCACATGCCGAAGGTGTTCCTCCCACGTCTTGTTGTAAATGAGCAGGTCATCAAAGAATACTAGAAAGTGTTTCCTCAACTGTTTGTTGAACACATGATTCATGCAAGACTGAAACGTGGTTGGGGCATTGGTTAACCTGAAGGGCATTACCAAGAACTGATAATGGCCGTAGTGACACCTGAAAGTTGATTTTGTGATATCCTCCTCCCTCATCTTGATTTGATGGTAGCCCGAACGAAGGTCAATGTTTGTGAAGTAGACTACTCCATGCAGTTCGTCAAGTAACTCATCAATCCTGGGTATAGGGTACCTGTTTTTGATCATCTTTTTATTCAAGGCCCGAAAGTCAATGCACATTTGCATCGTCCCATCCTTCTTCTTGACCAAGATTACTAAAGAAGCAAAAGGGCCAGAGCTTGGCCTGATGTGTCCCATGTCTAGAAGCTCCCTGATGGCCTTCTCTATCTCATCTTTATACTTCCTTGGATGCCTATATGGTGTGGTGATGACTGGTTTAGCCCCTGCCTCTAGTTCAATGATGTGTTCAAACCCCCTGTCTGGTGGCACCCCTGGAGGAATCGGCCCAAACACCTTGTGGTGCCTGTTAAGGATCTCTTTGATCTCTGGGGTGTAGTGCACCGTACCCTTCTCATCCACAAGTGTCGATATCCTACATTCAGCTGCATACACAATTTCCTCTCTCTTGAAGATAACTTCCATCCTCTTGGCCATAACCACCCTAACAGAGTTACCTGTCATGCCTCTGAGCACTACCTTTCATCCTCCCTCCTCTGCAAAAGACATCTCCATGGTCTTGTAATTGATGGTGATGGGCCCTAATGTGCTGAGCCACTGTACTCCTAGGATGATGTTATGTTAAGAACCAAACCTCAATATAGCATGGAAAAACCTCAGGAAAAGTACTCAATGCCTTGAAACAGATATAATTTCAGATAATAAGCCTCTTCGAGGGGGCAACCTCTTTTTACCCCACTTAAATGTTCAAGTACAAGATGATTCAAAATGAAAATGTCTCCTTGGTATATATAGGAGACTAGGAGGTATAATTACA
>ML833671.1:75983-88273 GCA_009831015.1 Picea engelmannii
AATGAAAATGTCTCCTTGGTATATATAGGAGACTAGGAGGTATAATTACAACTAATGGACTAAAGCCGACATAAATAAAATAACATTACTAATATAATATGCCCCAATTAAGGGGTAATGAGCCAACATTAGGGCTTAACATGTTAGTGTTTGGAAGGTCCATCACATAGACTTCTTGTATTAGCTCATGCCTTCCCAAGGTGAGCTTCATACTTGGAATGTACCTGTCACAGGGCATAGTGCTACCACCTGCCACTTCTACCTTGAACCCTTCAAATTCTACTGTGGGTATATCTCTCCTCTTCAATAATGTTGCATCAATGAAGTTGTGAGAGGCTCCCCCATCAATCAATACAGACACTCTCTGTCCCTGCAAGACCCCCCTCATCCTGAAGGTGTTGAATTTGGGCACCCCACTGATAGATGCCAAGGTGGCCTTCCCCCCAGTCGTACTGTCCTGTTCTGGAATCTATTCTTCTGCTGCCTCTGTGGTTTTGGCCTCTATGTTTTGTATTTGACCATAACCTTCCTCCTCCTCATTGTCTGAAGTCACCTCTATGTAGTGTACCTGGCCATGTCCCATGCACTTGTGTGATGGGTTCCATGGTTCTTTGCATGTGAAGTAGAGTCACTTCCTTCTCAGTTCCCTTCTGGTGTTGTCATCTATTTTGCCACAGCCCCTGTCAAACTCCCTTGGGTCATGTCCTCCCGGTTTCACAGGAGGTCTTTGATCTCTTCCTTCGGTGTTAATAGGTGGTCTAGGGACAAATTTCGGTTTGGCAGTTGGTCCTAGGTCCCTTGTCCTCCAAATGGAATCTTGTAGATTGGTGGGCTTGAAAGCCTTTACCCAACCCTTTAAGGGTTCCATCAACCCTTCAGTAAGCAACATAATAAGTCTGGTTGATAAGATGTCTTGCACCATGACAACTAGCCTCTGGAATTCTTCAATGTATACCTCTGGTGCACCTGTCTGTTTGAGTTGTATGAGCTCATTGAAATGCAACTACGGATCTCCCTGATCAAAACGGTCAATGAGCCTCTGAGTGAAGTCTGTGTATGACATGATCTGACTATGGCCTAGTGTGATCAATCCATGGTACCACCAATCATGAGCTTTGCCATCCAACTACATGGTGGCAAACTTGATGGCTTCCATCTCTCTCATGGGGTTGAGTTGTAGATAAGTATCCAACTTTTGTACCCACGCCTGTGCTGTCATCTTGGTTGTACCATCAAAGTATGGGATCTCTATCTTTCCCATTCTTCGTTCCAATTCATAATTGCTCCCGTGGTTCAGCCTAGGTTTATTTCTGAACTTAAGCTGGCAGTATTGCTCCAAGGACATCTGTCTCTGAATGCCCAAGTCTAGCTCATGGTACTCCCTGGTACACTGAACCATCTGCTCCAGAAAATCATCCACTTGTTCCTGCTGTGCCTGTCCATCTGTGAACGTGGGTAAGTATGGTCTAGGAGTAGCCCTGCTACCCATTTTCCCCTGTGGGGTGCCTCCTCCGTGGCTCCCTTCAGACTGATGATAGGGAATCTGCTCAGGGTTATATCTGGGAGCCTTTTCTGGATTGTACCTGTTTCCACCCTGTGAACCACCAATCTCTTTGTTTTCATATATCTCTGGACCTTTCCCCTTATGAGTTATCTGCAACAATAGATCGACTATCCTAGTCTGGTTCTCGTCCACCTTCCTTAAGTTATCATCTACCTTTTTTGAGGTCTCCTTGTCCTCTGTGGGTTATGTCATAGTTCTCCTGTAGGTGGATGACCAATTTACTTTCTGTTTGGTTTATGGATTTATTGAATTCTCTTACTAAGTAGGCCAAGCCCTGAGGTTCACCTTCCTCACCTGAACCCTCCATTTCGGCCTCAATTTCAATTGCCTGTTTCTTCTTTCTGCCCATGTAAATACCACTGTACCTATGCATGCGCTAATCCTCACAGGTTGAGAGGATCAAAGCTTTGATACCACTGTAATGATCCCAAGCCAATTTTTTGCTTGAAACCACTAACTACCACCGATGTGTTTATTGATTATTTGATGTGCAGGTGGCTACTGAAGTTTCAGCCTTAGGGTTTGTTTCAGTTATTCAGACAAGGTTCATATAAGATCTACCCAATACATGCAAGATCACAACAATACTCAAGATATGGAAAACACAAGCATAGATCTGACCTTTATTATGAAAAAGCATGAACCTGATACAATATAGAGCAGATATGGAATAGTCCTTAGATGGCTCCAATAGATAAATGATATGAGCTGCTACAAAATGCTCCCGATAATACAAAATAAGCCTCCAAAGGCTGAATACAAAGTGAAGACCCAAAGTGCCAACAACAAGTGAACGCCCAACCCCCCTGGGTTGCTGGTACGTCCTGTTGGTATGTCCTGCTGGATGATAAGGGACCAATATTTCGGCCCACCTGAAGGAGATGCCCAAAACGTGTCAAAATCCACCAAAATGTAGATTGGGTCCAGGGAAACTCCTCCCGGAAGTCTGAAGCTCAAACACTCAATCCTCCTCCTCCAATGGATGAAACCCTAATACAATATGTGCCCTCCTGAAGCCCTGAATAACTCAATAATTCGTTATGAAGGAAGGACACCTCCAAAACTCCCGAAACTCTCTAGGATGATAGATCAGGCTATGATAACCCCTTAGGAGAAGTTTTAGGTCTAGATTCTAGGTAGAACTCCCTAGATCTGAGAAAGACTGAATCACAAGATGCCCTCCTTGCCTCAAGGCCACCCCAATCTGTAACTGAAGATCTGATGATGATAACTCTTCAAGAAAACCTCCAAAATTATGGTCAAGGACCTGCAAATAGAGCCCAAGTGCCGGAATACCCCCAGGCTCTCCTGATTGGTTGGATCGAACTCTTCTTCAAGATATGGTGTGCCCCTGTTGGAAATCCCTGAACAGTACGACCTTGCTTCTCTCCTGAATCGATAGGTGGATCTGTGATGAATGTAGAATGGTGCGGGTGGAGTATTTCATCCCCGAGACCAAGCTTGGAACAAGGTGAGTGGATCTTTCACCACTGAGTTGTTCACAAGGGTTTGTAACAACAAAACCCTCAAACTGTATGCTCAAGAGAAATAACAAGCAATTACCAAAATCCAGAATGCCCAAGAGATGCGCCCTAGCCTTCTCTTTATACTTTTTCTTCTATTTTCCTGTTGAGTTACATTAACTCCTAGAGTTAACCCTAACTCAACCTCCAACTCTCCTATTTCTTCATTGAGTTGTCTTTTAATTCTTTTTTCACATTTTTGTCAAGTCAACTTAAGAATATAACCTTAGTTTGGTTGTCCCTTCCCCTCAATGTGAGACTATGGCCTAATGTGGACACCTAGACCACTAAGTCTTTCAAACCTATTCATCAAGAGGTGGGGGACATTACAGGTGTACGTGGGTTGTCTGTGTACAAGGTGCGTACATTCTGAGTTATACATGGGCTATCTGTGTACAAGCTATGTACATGCTGAGTTATACGCGGGTTGTCTGTGTACAAGGTGCGTACATGCTGGGTTATACACGGGATGGCAGTGTATTAGGGTGCGTACATGTTGGTAAATCCATGGAAACTTGAAGAGATGAAGATGCAGAGGTTCTAGATTATGAGATCAAGCTCCTAGGAAGGTCTAAAGTGCTCAGACACATCAGATCCATCCATTGGTTCAAAAGGTATGTCTTATTTCTATGAATAGTTGGATTTTGATGTATGCATGAGGAATGGCAATGGATATTTGAGGATTCTCCCTAGAGAGACTAGTGGCTTCATGAGATCTTCTGCATAAGTCATATCTACATAAATATAGTGTTGGTATATTCATCATTGATACTTCTTGTGAGGCACATCTTGTATTTCTTGGCACATGGCTAAGGGTTTTTATGGTACATGGTTGAGTGCTTGTATTTGTGTAGTAGTTGATGTATTGAGAGACTAAATATCAGAAATGGGTTGATGACTAAGATCATGTGAGGGATATTACACTTGTTCATGATTACACATACCTATATGACACATGACTAGAGAGAGACATACTTGCCTTGAGTAAAGGTTATATATGAGGATGCATGCACAGGGTACAGTTACTATCTGGATACAGTGACAAGTTACAGATCTATGTGAAAAAATTTACAAAGGATCAAAAGTTTTCAAGAAAAAGGAAACCCTAGTTTTCAGAAGGCATACGCAGGCTGCATAATAGTTTGGTAGCGTACATACGCAGTCTGCATAACAGTTTGGTAGCGTACATACGCAGGCTGCATAACTTATAGGGCGCGTACATACGCAGGCTGCAGCACTAGAAGTCACGTGTCTATTGTATTTTTGTAGATACATGTTCAGTTCAAGTACAGTTTGATTACAGGGAAATTGTATAGATTGGATACAGGTCAGTGGTACAAGTTGATACAGTTGTACAACAGTATATCTCACAGTGACAGGTTGACAGTGGTTCCATCATTCTACTTATACTTCAGGGCGGTTGGACAGGACAAGGACATATGGTTGTAGCCGGAGAACACAGAGGGTTGTAACCTTCTTCTGGTTGTAGCCAGAGAATTGGGGAGTTGGAGCTTCCCTCAGGTTGTAGCCTGAGAAACTAGGGGGTTGGAGCCTCCTTCCAGTTGCAGCTGGAAAAAAAGGAAGTTGGTGCTTCCAATGAATGTAATTCTTCAAGACATATAAGAAAATCATTCCATGGTTTTCTCCCGATTTGGGTTTCCACGTAAAACACTGGTGTACTGTGTTTGTGTGATTGTTCATTTCCTATTGCTCATTATTGGATAATAATTCTACCTTGATACGACACTTGGATTATTTGGAGAAAAAATATTATAATTACGCTATTACTGATTCAAACCCGCTCTTAGTAATCCAACAGAATAAAGGTGACTTAGGAATCCTTAGGAAAGGATAAGGGACTCATCCAACAACGTTCGAAAGATTTACACTTTAAATTTTTTTGTAGACCAGGAAGAGATAGAGTTAAATCTAAGTAGCAAGGTACAAGTGACTTTTTAAAATATGGTACATGCCATTAATAGTGGTTGTTTCGACATGTGCTTATTTAGTTTATCTTTAAAATATTAATGAATTTGTTTTTTTAGTTTATCTTTACAATTTTTTTTTTAAGAAAGTGAAGATTATAATAATATAAGGGTGTTGTGCTTGAGCAAACAACGAAATGCAAAGTCTTTACAACATTCAACTCAAGGCCAGAATATTTGCCTATTGTTATCAGAGTTACATATACATACATCCTCCTATTAAGATTCCACATATAATGTCTACTAAATTCTTTGATATGCAGGCCAAGCAAAAAAATTACCCTAAAAAAACATTTATTGTTGCATAGATTCATTGTCTTGTATATCTTGTTCTCCATTGGGGCTGGCTCACGTACCCCCATTTCTTTGTTTGCAACACCTCCTTAGTGAGACACGTTGGAACCATGATTGATAGAAATTGAGAAAGAGCATTGTGGGTAAACCAGGGACCTTAAGTGTTGGCATTCTATCTCTAGGTTGTCAATTCATTGAGCTTGAGTCCTAACCATATTTGATAAATTTTCCTTTGTGTGTTCTACATCCTTCAATTTTTTTTAAACCTATAGAAGAACCTCTATGTTTGCTTCTTCCATTTCCTCGAGTCTATGGAGAATACACTTAATTTCACTCCATGAGGGATCCATTCCTACCCTATACAAACAACCAAAGCTTCCACACTTCTAGAAAGCAACCCCAATTCGCGTTTTAACAAAACCAGAGTAAAAAGGGGATCCTCAACCATTACAACCAAAATGTTGAGAGCATATAAACTAACACAAACATATATGAAGGAACAAAACTTGGAGACCAGGATGTGCCTGGTCAATGACAGAATTGAATCCAACATCGAACGCTTAATCGTGCCAACAGGAACCCACCTCCCACAATGAACAATTGTTGTCACCATAGCACAATCCCACAAAACAAAGTGATGACGTATGAAACCTCCAAAACAAAGAATGTGGTTCATGCCCCAACTCACTGCGAATAAGAATCCCCCTTCGCACTAAATAAACTAAATGTAAGCATTCTGATCCAGGTGGATATCGGTGGCCACCCACCTTCTCCAACTGGCTCAAAACAGATTTCTGGCAATTTTGGTAATTTACTATTTTTAGCAGTTTTCCGGGTCATGAACTTCTGGAGTTGTTTTGAGGCCCTAAACGACGTTTTTTTGGAAAACAGGGAGCAACATGGAATTTCCTTCGATGATGTTCGCACCCAAAGTTGTAGTCATTGGATAGATCTTTCTAACGAGGTATTGAGTGCATCAAATGGAGATCGTATGCAAAAGTTACGACCCCATGAAGTTGATGTACTGACTTACCCAAACGGGGCCCACATGACTTTTGGCGCTTCATCTCCTAGGGTTAGGTTTTTGGATGTCTAGAGTTTTTGAAATTCCTGTTTATTGTAAAAAGGCCTTTAGAGCCTCATTGTAACCATCTTCTTGCGAATGAGTGCAGCCGTCACATCTCTTCTGAGTGATAAGCCACCACCATTCTAGCAAGCTTGTTTTCCGTTTCATTTTACAGTTTCAACTTATTTTCTTATTAAATAGAAAACCAGTTTTACTGTATCTTTGTTATCATGTGTTAAGCATCTGTTAATAATCTGTAGTCATTTCGTTCTACTCATAAAATACGGATCACATTCAGTTCGAGTGCCTTGGAAAGAGAAATCCACCTGAGCGCGCCAACACCCAAACCTCTTCCTCGCCACTTATCCCATAACATTAATCAAGCATGGAAATCATGGTATGGGGAGCGACCCCATAACTCCATTTGACACAAACAACCTCGCATTAAGCTTCACTCCTAAATTGGCCATTTGGTCGGCAATGAGATTAAGTTCTCATTTGATATGGAGGATAGGCAACTCCTCAAATTCGTCCAAAAGAGAGATGGAATAAACCAAAATATTTTCGAGGAGATTGTTCTTGATATCTGATCCTTTAATAATGGCACTGGTCACTGACATAGAATCACCAAGAACAAGGAACTTGGAAATCCCCCTTTCCTTCAATATTTTGATTCCTTCCCATAGCGCATAGGCCTCTGTGATGTTGTTAGAGACCTTACCCAATCCTCATGCATAGGAAACTAATGGATTCCCTCCAGGATCAACGAGATTCCCACCTACCCCTGCATCCCCCGAGTTTAACTTTACAATATTAAGATAGTTAATTTTTTATTTTTTTTATAATGTTTTAGGTATGTTCATTATGATGGTATTCAAAATAAGTGTGTGTGTATCGATTTATTGATTTATTTATATCTAACACCTTGTAAATTGCTATACTTCTAAAAAAATTAAGTACTTGGTTAGGAAGTTGATTATTTCATTTTTGTAGTGTTGAAATGTAATTATTATCTTTCACGATGTGCATTATTTTAACCTTTCCATTTCCTTAGCTTGCTCTATTAAATTTATCTTAAATCATGTCTATAGAAGGGAATTCATGTTCCTTTTGTTTTCAATTTTTTTTAATGGCTTTCCTATAGGTCACCATACTTTTGTCTCCATGATTCTGGAATTCTCCTTTTGTTTTCCTACATCTTGTCATCTTCATCTCATTCATAGGTTTCAATGGTTACCCATAAAAACAATATAGAACCTAATAAGCAAGTGTAAGGACACTCATCAAGTAACACAAGGCACAATAGAAATTCATAATATTACTTAATTAGGGTTGTTGGATGATGAAGATGCCACCAACAATATTGAGGAAAACCCTACTCTTGTAGTTATTGTAGATTGTAATGTTTTGGTGATGAGAAGAAGCAATTGTTCTAGATTCTCGATCAGACTTCAATTTAGATGTTTTTGTTGGTATTTCTTGTGCAATATCTTCTCTCTTAGATTCTCATGTGTTTGTGGAAACAATGGTTTAGAGTCTCCCACATGGATCCCCATTCTTAAAGAAAATAATATACCTAAGCTAAGTTATAGTGAATATGTCTCTTTTTCTTTCTTCTAACAAGGACTCACTACTTTGCAACTCTTCCTTGTTTCTATGTAATGGCATTTGAAAAATTAAGATGTTTCGTGAAGCATTCATAACTTATTATGACCAACAAATCGAGTAATAATGAAATTCAAAATGTTTAATTTTGAATATGAATCCTTAATCAAGATATCAAATCACGTTCTTTATTAAAGTGTTCTCATCATTCGTATGAGTGAGAATGGTATTCGTGAATATGTATAATATAAATAATATGAGCTAATATTATTGAATATGTGTAATATAAATAATATGAGCTAATATTATTGAATATGCGTAATATAAATAATATAAACTAATATAAATAATTAATATTAGCCGAAAAAAAGGTTATGTGTAATATAAATAAGTAATATTAGACGAAACAGAGGTTAAAAGACAATCAATACAACCAACTCTCAATCTGAAATCGAAACCACTTCCAGGGCTATCAGCAATGGCGAAAAGATGATGCCCAAAACAACCATACTACTGACCACCAACAAAACCTCTGCCAAAAAGGGCATAAACCAAGAGAAAGGAAAATTATGTAAAAGAAAAACTCGAAATGTCAAAGTTTTGGAACCTGGGATGGCCTGAACCTGGGAGAAAGAACCAAAAATCCAAAGGTGGCCTGGACATAAGCCGATGTAGAACTAGAACTGAACAATATGAGCTCCAATGGTAGTAAACCATGAACATTTTGGAACGAAACCACAACATACATCTATCCCAATCTCCACAAAGCTTCATAGCTAAGGCCATAGCACAATCAAAACCAGCCTCACACATACCCAAGTGAATGCAATTTACTTCGCACATTTGCAAACAAATGTTCTTGCCTACTCCTTTATATCGCAAGTGTGTAAACCTCATGATCACGTGACCAAAGGACCCATCACCTTACCACATGTCCTTCCCCATTAATGAAATTATCAAGTGAGTTATGGGATAGGAAAACACCTTCTTACCCATTTACTATAGCTTCACCTTCATCAATATTTGTACCCTCTTTATCCCATCGATCAACATTGGATTTGAGATTTCATTTGATGTGGGATAAGCAATGTTCACCGAAACCTGAGAGGGGGACAAGTGAGCAAAAAATGATGCTAACAAAAACATCACTCCCTACCAAATTTATTTTGATCATTGCTTTGATTACCAACATAGAATCACCTAAGATACAAAACTTGTGGATTCCCATTTCCTTTGTGATTATGAGACCTTCCCATAATGCATATACTTCAATGATGTTATTCGTGACATTGCCTAGTCCGCAAGCATAATGAAATGATAAATTTTCTTTGGGATCACAAATAATCCCCCCCCGCACATGCCACCCCTAGGTTGTTCCTAGAGGCTCCATTGAAGAAGAGAAATGGTTTGTTGTAATGAGAGTCATTCCTTAAATTCTTGCTCAAATTTTCTGATCACCCATTTAGGTAAAGAGAGGCCCAATCTTTTGAGCGAGGATAGATTGTCTCTCAACTTGCAGCTACTCACCCAGTCTTTTTCACAATCATTAAGAGTTTGGTCTTGCCCAAATAGGAAATATTGCATGTGATTCATAAGAAGGGAAAGGGATCTAGTTGCAGATTGTCTAGGCTACATCAACTCATCATTAAAGAGTCTTTTGTTTCATCAAAGCCAAAGACTCCAACATAGGTATTTTGGGAGGGCTTCCCATATTCGCCTGAAAAGATTTTCATGCCTAAAACTTCCTCTGTATTTTTTCCACCACTATGAAAATAATTCATCACACAATATTGCATGTGATTCATAAGTAGGTTAAGGGATCTCGCTGCAGATTGTCTAGGGTGCATCAACTCATCATTGAAGAGTCTTTTCTTTCATAAAATCCAAAGACGCCAACATGGGTATTTTGGTAGGGTTTCCCATATTCTCCTGAAAAGAGTTTTATGCATGAAACTTCCTCTATATTTCTTCCACCATTATGAAAAGAATTCATCACACGACCATGGCCAAACAAACTTGTGTAATAAACCAACAAGAGCTAGAGACCATACCTCCTTGGAAAAGTTGCAATCCACAAATAAATGTTGCATTGATTCCTCATTAGCAAGACATAACACACATCAAGATAGTGTAGCAATTCATTTTTTTTTAGATTCTTGCCAGTAAGGCTTTTCCTGTGTGCAAGCAACTAGAAAAAGATATTTATTTTAGGCAACCAGTCATTATGCCAGATGGTATTCCATTTTCTAGAGTGTTGAAATGTGATAGATGCATCAAGCAGGGAATGATAGCCTTGCTAATTGTATAATGTGAATCACCCCACCCTCAGGAGACAACGTGAGATCTGTGCCAAGGAGCGCAACTATGAAGGGAAGAAATAAGGGATTGATATAATGGGGTCATAGGGGTAGAGGGTGGGGGGGGGGAGTGATACCCACTGCAACCAAATCCTTGAATTTGCATTCCACAAAGATATATCAAAAAGCGTATTGAATCCATGTTCAGACATCCAGACTTGTAAAGGAGCCAAATCCACCCATGAAGAAAGACACTCTCTGCCCATTATTTTATCTATCCACATATTGATGTACCTTCCATTCTTATGTATCCATGACAACTTCTCGCATAAGGTGGGAATGGTTGCGAGAAGCAATTTGAAAATGGGTGATCATTTATCCACTTTGGGTGGGTTTTCTAAACATCTGTGTCTAGAACTTGTGAAGTACTTTTTAAAAAGGGCACTCTTCCACCAAGTTGATTTCCCTATAATAATTATCCACAACAATTTTGCTCCCATTGCAATATTCATCATGCCAAGTTCTCAAATACCGAATCCACCCCTATCCTTAGGATAAATTACTTGTTGCCAGTAGACAAGGTGGAACTTTTTTGGGTTTGATTTCCCACCTTGCCAGAGAAACCTTATTATCTTCAGGGTGACCTGGTTGACTATACCACGCAAAGCCAATAAAGCAGAAAATTGGTATAAGGGTAAGGTTGCAAGGAATACTTTGATGAGTATGACTCTTTTAGTAGGATTTAACCACTAGGTTCCCCATTGAATAAATTTCAAATTTATTTTTTCCGTAAGTTGCGCCCAATCTTGAGATGTGGAGGTTTTCAAGGAGACAGGGATTCCATTATATCGAAAGGAAGACAATTTATCTGCTAATGAACATTGAAAAACTATAGATATTGTATGCAATACCTGAATCTAAGAATTGCAGCCCATGATCTGACATTTCCTACTATTGACAACTCCCCTAGAGGCATCGAGAAAATAATCTAAAACCTGTTTAAATCTGACAACAATGGTCACATATTTGCCTCCCAACAAGAGGGTGTTGCCTGCAAATTGAGAATAGTTCATATTTTTAACTCCACGTGTTATTTGTAATCCTGGCAAGTTCCTAACAAATCTTTTGTGCTCAAGTTTCCTACTCAAATTTTCAGCCATAAGAATGAAAAGTAAGGGGGAGAGCAAGCAGCCTTGATGAACTCCTTGGTTGATTTGGAAAAATTCAGATGGCCTCCCATTCACAAGCGGGGCGATCCAGGGTCCACTGATGCAATAAGCCACCCATTTTATAAAGATGGAGTTGAATCCAAATCGTTCTAGAACCTGAAAAAGGAAACAATGTCTGACATGATCAAAAGCGTTAGCCACATCTAATTCAATAACCATTCCTTTATCTTTATTCTTGAAACTTGTATGGATAGCTTCCTGAACCAACACAATGTTGTCCATAATTTGTCTTTGTTGCATGAAACCTCCTTGGTTAGGGGAGATGGTTTTGGGAAGGATTCTTTTAAGCCTGGAGGGCATAATTTTGGTGAGAATTTTATAGGAAGAGTTGGACAAAGAGATAAGCCTAAATATTGAGAAAGAGGTGGGGTTGGCTTCTTTAGGAAGCAAGGCTAAAAGGGAGGAATTGGTGCTGCCTCCTAATGATCCAGGTGGATATCGGGGGCCACCCATCTTTTCCAAATGGCTCAAAACAGTTTTCTGGCCATTTTGGCAATTTACTATTTTTAGCAGGTTTTAACTTCCGGGGCCATTTTGAAGGCCTAAATGAAGGTTTTTCGAGATTGAGGTTCTCAATGATAGTTGAAGGCATGATTGAGGCCCCAAAATGAATCTCCTCGACGATACCCTTCCAACGAGCTATCACACGCCTAAAACGGAGATCGTATGCAAAAGTTACGACCCCGGGAAGTTGATGCACCAACTTACCCAAACGGGGCCCACATGA
>ML833672.1:33162-55358 GCA_009831015.1 Picea engelmannii
ACCAAAGAATTTTGCAAAAACTCCCCTCATGGGCCCACGCACCCCCTCACAAAATTTTTCATTTTTATCATGTTTTAATCATTGTTTAGTGAATGTTTAAGGGTGTGGTGGTTAGAAATGATGATTGGTTACCTTTAGAAGTCATGGGAATTTGTTTTTATGTTTTAAAACCCTTTTTGAAAATTGCCGAAATCACAAAAACGTTGGGAATGATTAAAATTTTGAATTTTTGTTTTGTAGATATATTTGGTAATCATGATAGAGTGGAAAGAGCGAGAACATGAGATGGATGATATAGCCGCTCTACGGAGTCCCCGTATGCGGGCTGCTTTGAGGGCCTGCGGATTACTCAAGTTTTTCAAACTGCAAAAAATGAAAAGCGAGGTCCTACTACTTGAGCACATTATTGGTCTTTGGGACATCATGGAACAGGGATTCCATATTGGTACATAGCTCCTGACCATCAAGTTGGAAGATGTGTATTTTCTGACCAGCCTCTCAAAAAGAGGGGTCCCTATAGATTTTACAGGGCAGAGGGCATTACCTGAGCAAATGGACGTGTATCTGGCACGTCATTGTGTTCTGGGAGCAAGGTTGGTAGGGGGTAGGATCCCTATCAAGGATATCCGGGATCTGTCTCTTCGATCCATATTGTTTGCTATCACTAGTGCGACTGGTAGCACTAGTGCTCATTTGGCTTCGCGGTCACAGGTGGTCTATGGTGTTCAGTGTCTAGAGCCAACACTGTTCAACTGGAGTGCTGCGTTCCTTCGGAATGTGAAGGAACAAATTTCTCGGTGCAGGAACGGCCAAAAGCAGTTTGGCTATGGTTCTTTCTTAGTCTCATTTTTCTTGGAGCGCATCCCTCAGATGCAGCCTCAGATCGCGCTGGCAATACGACCAGTGGATGAGCCTCGGATGGAGAGGTGAACTAGCCTATCCCCGAGGTTGGTTTCAGAGTCCGAGTTTCGTTTTACTGGTGATTTCTTTGCCTGGTTGAGGCGGAAGTTCCTCTGGATCGAGGACTTCCCGTATGCTAATGTGGACTTCCACGGGAGTATGGATTTGATTCTGCCCGAGGGGAAAGATTGGGACGAGTCAGGTAAGAGACTAAGTTGTGCCTTGTCTAGTTTGTTTTTATGTTTTTTGATGCATATGTATTTTTTTGGGTATGTAAAAGAGTGTTTAACAAATGTCTTATCTTCAATGTGCAGACAAGGGAGCAGTGCGCCCAGTGGATATTCCAGTGCCAGGACGTCGTGGTGGTGCCCCAGTTGTAGCAGACCCAGCAGTACCGGTGGCGGGCCTTTGGGAGGTTGAGAGGAACCTCCAGGGCCTTACGATGGGTATCCCTCCTTTGCAGAGGGGGGATGTGCCTTTGCATCTGTAGCGGCACACTATAGGGGTGCCAAAGAATATCAATTCTCTGTTGAGGCGTGTAGTACGCACAGTATTGTATTACTCACAGCACAACGTAGTGCAGGGAGATTAGAGTTTCCCCACGATCATGTTTTTTGTATGCCTTGCCTGGCGATGTTGTATGGGTGGACGGACCCAATATTTTGTTCTCTTACAGACTTTTTGATGTAATGTAAACATTTCAGTCACGCCATATATATATATATACAGTTTTGAGTTTTATGATGCCGATGGTTTGTACATGATGATGTCTGTGATGTATTTTAATTTACATGTAATGTACAGTTTTTGCTTTCTTTGAATCTTATCTGTGGGCTAAATACCAATCCATGATGTAATTGGCTAACAAATCTGAAACACTATTAAGTTCTCTTGGAATGTGTCTATATTCAATGTAATCAAACATTCGTTCGAGANGGCGAACTTGCAAGTGTAGACGTAGCAGGATAGGACTACGGATAGCGTAGATGCGGTTGAGTTGAGAAACCACGAGTTGGGAGTCTAAGTAAACAATGATACAGGAAATACCTAGGGAGGAGGCTTGGGTTAACAGTCCAATGACAGCATGATATTCTGCCATATTGTTGGTTGTTGGTCCTAAACAGATGCCTCCTGAACTCACCACCTCGTCTAACTAATAAATAACCCATGTTGTCGAGGCAATGTTCCGGGTATGTCGGCTGGCTCCATCCGCGAACCCAAAAAAGATAGGAAAGGCAGACGTCATCTGCACATGAAAACATAGGCATAGTCATGAGTGGCAATGGTAAAGACTCGAGCACGTGAAAGAAAAGGCACACCAAACTAAAAGTACAATAGTGTACAAAGTACAGATGCTAGGTGATCTAGGCATAGTACTTTTTAAGGTAAAGCTCGTTTCGGGGCTCTCCCAAGAAAATTCCATCATGATCTACTAGTTCGTAAGCACCTCTGTGTAAAACATGCTTCATGATGTAAGGACCGTGCCACATCGGTTCTAACTTTCCTGTTCCCAATTTATCGTGTGCTTGGTCATAAACGAGGACTAAGTCTCCTTCTGCAAAGGCTCAAGGTTGGACAGATTTGTCATATTGACTCTTGATCCATTTCTGACGTGCCTCATTAACGAGAGTAGCATCACGGCGTGTTTCATCCAACTTGGATAGGTACAAGAATTGTTCTTCTTCCGCAGAAGTATGGGGCAGGAGTTCTACTTTCAATTTGAGTGATGGAATTTCACACTCGATTGGTAAGATGGCTTCAATGCCATAGACCAACTGGAATGGAGTGAATCCAGTTGATGTTTTCACAGACGTACGATAGGTCCAGAGAGCGGAAAACAGTTGTAAATGCCACGTTGTCTTGTTTTCCCCTACCATGCGTTGGATCATGGTTTTTAGGGCTTTGTTGATAGCTTCAACTTGTCCGTTCGCTTGAGGATAGTAAGCGGATGAGTTTTCATGGCGAAAACCCAATTTGACGTGTAATTCACTCATCATCTGGTTTTTGAAATGTGCACCATGGTCGGTGACAATGGCATGTGGTATGTCAAAACGAGTAATGATGTGGTTGAAGAGGAATAGAGATGCAGTACGGCCATCGTTCAGGAAGGTAGGCATAGCCTCAGCCCATTTTGTAAAATAATCGATGGTGACGATGATGTAACCATGCCCCCCGGCTGAGGTAGGCTTACACTGCATGAAATCAATACCCCATTTGGAAAAGGGGTTGATGGCAATAATGGGGTGCAACGCAGTAGGGTGGGTGCATGCCTTCTTGTTGAAGATTTGGCAGGGTGGGCATTTTTCGACGGCCTCAATGCAATGTCTGAATATGAGCAGTTTCACAAAGAATGGACCCAGAGGATTTTTGAGACTAAAGATAGCAAAAATTTGCTATGGAAACAAGTCTATATGGCTGCTCTACCCAGTAGATTTGTTGAGTATTTAAAACTTGAGGATACTTTCTCCCTTCCCTATGAAACATATACATGGGGAGAAATTTATTCTATCATCACAAAAGCCATGCTAGGACTCTACACTAGCATTAAGATGCAGAAATCTGTTTCCAAATCTTCTTATATTCCTGATCAAAAGTCTGTTTGTGAACAATATGGGATTTATAACACAGACTTACAGCCTAGACAGAACAGAAAAGCATACAAAATGGGGCAGGAACCAAAAGGGTGTCTATAAATATGTTCCCAGAACTCACTACTATGATCCAAAGGATATTCATTTAAAAACTCACAAAGCTGAGTTAAGAAGCAAGCTAAAATGTTGGATCTGTGGTGAAGAAGGGCATACGGCATTCACATGTCCCAAAAATGAAGCAGCCAGGAAGGGCAAAGGAAAACTCTCTGAACAGAGAGCCAGAGAGTTTAAAACCAGGAAAGAAGAAGAAGAAAGAGGAAAGGTCAGATTTGGATGTAAAAGATGTGGAATCCTGCACATGAGACCAATGAATGTCCTCAAAATCCATTCAACCATCCAAAAATTGAAGCTCATCCCTGCTTTGTATCCTCTGATTCCTCCAGTGATGAATCTTCTTCCTCCTATACAGCTTTTGTTGTAAATAATGCTTGTAATTGTGATAACCCTTATCAGTGTACTTGTACAGAGCATAATCTAGAAAGTAGCACTTCTGAGTATAGCCAAAAACCTGCAGAAAAACTAAAAGTTTGCATGCATAGCCTAAAAGGAGATTCTGAAGCAAAGATGCTTGCCCAAATCAAAAGCCTCCCTGAAGGAGAAATGAAACTCACAACTACTATGTTCCCAGAACTCACTACTATGATCCAAAGGATATTCATTTAAAAACTCACAAAGCTGAGTTAAGAAGCAAGCTAAAATGTTGGATCTGTGGTGAAGAAGGACATACGTCATTCACATGTCCCAAAAATGAAGCAGCCAGGAAGGGCAAAGGAAAACTCTCTGAACAGAGAGCCAGAGAGTTTAAAACCAGGAAAGAAGAAGAAGAAAGAAGAAAGGTCAGATTTGGATGTAAAAGATGTGGAGATCCTGCACATGAGACCAATGAATGTCCTCAAAATCCATTCAACCATCCAAAAATTGAAGATCATCCCTGCTTTGTATCCTCTGATTCCTCCAGTGATGAATCTTCTTCCTCCTATACAGCTTTTGTTGTAAATAATGCTTGTAATTGTGATAACCCTTATCAGTGTACTTGTACAGAGCATAATCTAGAAAGCAGCACTTCTGAGTATAGCCAAAAACCTGCAGAAAAACTAAAAGTTTGCATGCATAGCCTAAAAGGAGATTCTGAAGCAAAGATGCTTGCCCAAATCAAAATCCTCCCTAGTAGGCTAGGCTAGGTAGAGAAAGCTATGTAGAGTAGGCTACGATAAAGTAGGATAGGCTAGTCTAGGCTTGGCTTGGTAGAGTAGGCTAGGTAGAGTAGGCCAGGCTAGGTAGAGTAGGCTAGGATATAGTAGGCTAGAATAAGATAGAATAGACTAAGCTAGGTAAAGTAGGGTAGGCAAGACTAGGCTAGGTAGAATAGGATAGGTAGAGTAGGCTAGGCTAGGCTAGGCTAGGATAAAGTAGGCTAGGGTAGAGTAAATAAGGCTAGGCCAGGCTAGGATAGAGTAAGCTAGGTTAGGTAGAGTAGGCGAGGATATAGTAGGTTAGGCTAGGCTAGGTAGAGTATACTAGGATAGAGTAGGCTAGGCTAGGTAAAATAGGTTAGGTAGAGTAGGTAAAGTAGGCTGCGTAGAGTAGACTAGGCTAAGATAGGCTAAGATAGGCTAGGCAGAGTAGGCTAGGGTAGAGTATAATAGAGTAAGCTAGGCTAGGTAGAATACGTTGGGCAAGGTAGAGTAGGCTAAGCTAGTAGAGTAGGCTAGGCTAGTAGAGTAGGCTATACTAGGCTAGGCTAGGATATAATAGAGTAACCTAAGCCAAGTAGAGTAGGCTAGGCTAGGTAGAGTAGGCTAGGCTAAGATAGAGTAGGCTAGGCTAGGTAGAGTAGGCTACGCTTGGTAGAGTAGGCTAGGATAGAGTAAACTACACTAGGCTAGGCTAGGTAGAGAAGGCTAGGTAGAGTAGGTTGGGCTAGGATAGAGTAGGCTAGCCTAGATAGAGTATTCTAGGATAGATTAGGCTAGTCTAGGTAGAGTAGGCTATGATAGAATAGGCCAGGCTAGGCTAGGATAGAGTAGGCTAGGCTAGATAGAGCAAGCTATGTAGAGTAGGCTAGGATAGAGTAGGATAGGCTAGTCTAGGCTTGGCCTGGTAGAGTAGGGTAGGTAGAGTAGACCAGGCTAGGTAGAGTAGGCTAGGATATAGTAGGATATAGTAGAATATGCTAGGTAGACTAGGCTAGGGTAGGCTAGGCTAGGATAAAGTAGGCTAGGATAGAGTAGATATGGCTAGGCTAGGTTAGGATTGAGTAGGCTAGGCTAGGTAGAGTAGGTGAGGATATAGTAGGTTAGGCTAGGGTAGGTAGAGTATGCTAGGATACAGTGGGCTAAGCTTGGTAGAGTAGACTAGGTAGAGTAGGTTATGATAGATTAGGCTAGGTTAGATAGAGTAGGCTTGGTAGAGTAAGCTAGGCTAGGCTAGACTAGGTAGAGTAGGCTATGTTAGGTAGAGTAGGCTAGGATAGAGTAGGCTAGGTAGAGTAATCTAGGATAGAGTAGGCTAGGCTAAGCAAGGTAGAATAAGCTATGCTAGGATAGAGTAGGCTAGGCTAGGCTAGAATAGAGTAGACTAGGCTTGGTAGAGTCGACAAGGCTAGGTAGATTAGGTTAGGCTAGGATAGAGTAGGCTAGGCTAGGAAGAGTAGGCTAGGATAGAGCAGGCTAGGTAGAGTAAGCTAGCCTAGGCTAGGCTATGTAGAGTAAGATAGGCTAGGTAGAGTAGGTTAGGATACAGTAAGCTAGGCTTGGATAGGCTAGGTAGAGTAGGCTTTGCTAGGCTAGGCTAGGTAGAGTAGGCTAGGTTAGGTAGAGTAGGTTAGGATAGAGTGGGCTAGGCTAGGATAGGTAGAGTAGGCTAGGCTAGGGTAGGTAGAGTAGACTAGGATAGAGTAGGCTAAGCTTGTCTGGGCCAGGCTAGGATAGAGTAGGCTAGGCTAGATAGAGTAGACTAGGCTAAGATAGAGTAGACTAGGCTAGGCTGGGCTAGGTAGAGTAGGCTAGGCTAGGCCGGGCTAGGTAGAGTAGGCTATGATAGTTTAGGCTAGGCTAGGATAGGATAGAATAGTCTAGGCTATGATAGAGTAGGCTAGGCTAAGATAGAGTAGGTTAGGCTAGGTAGAGTAGGCTAAGATAGAGTAGGCTAGAATAGAGTAAGCTAGGCTTGGCTAGGTTAGGACAGAGTATGGTAGGCTAGGTAGAGTAGGCTAGGTAGAGAGGTTAGGTTAGGTAGAGTAGGCTAGGCTAGGTAGAGTATGCTAGGCTAGGTAGAGTAGGTTAGGTACAACAGGTAGAGTAGGTTGGGTAAATTAGACTAGGCTAAGCTAGGCTAGGTAGAGTAGGCAATGATAAAGCAGAATAGAGTAGGCTAGTCTAGGAAAGGTAGAATAGGCTAGGCTAGGCTAGTAGAGAAGGCTAGGTAAAGTAGGCTAGGATAGAGTAGGCTAGACTAGGCTAGGATAGACTATGATAGAGTAGGCTATGCCATGTAGAGTAAGCTATGTAGAGTATGTTAGGCTAGGCTAGGCTAGGATAGAGTACGCTAGCTAGAGTTGGCTAGGCAAGACTAGGATAGAGTAGGCTAGTATAGAATAGGCTAGGCTAGGTAGAGTAGGCTAGGATAGAGTAGGCTAGGATAGGATAAAGTAGGCTAGGTGGAGTAGGCTAGGATAGAGTAGGATAGACTAGGCTAGCCTTGGTAGAGTAGGCCAGGTAGAGTAGGCTATGATATATTAAGCTAGGTTAGCTAGAATAGGCTAGGTTATGATAAAGTAGGCTAGGTAGAGTAGGCTAGTCTAGGATAGAGTAGGCTAGGCTAGGATGGGCTAGGTAAAGTACGCTATAAAGAGTAGGCAAGGTAAATTAGGCTAGGCTAGGCTAGGATAGAGTAGGCTAGGCTACGTAGAGTAGGCAAGAATAGAATAGGCTAGGTAGAGTAGGCCAGGTTAGGTAGAGTAGACTAGGATAGAGTAGGTTAGGTCGTCTTCCCCACTCAGCTTGCCTTGCCTGTGGCAAATCTCCTCCAAGACTATGAGGGGGAACCTAACCATGTGCTCAGAAGAATTCATCAGATGGTGGAGGTGCAGCAGATCAGAGAACATGTCCTGGACAGAGCTTACAACCGTCAGCAAAAGATCAAACATGCTTTTGACATTAAAAGCAAGAAGAAAGAGTTTGAGCAGGGCGACCTGGTGCTCAAGTGGGATGCGCCCAGACAGGAAAAGGGAAAACACAGTAAATTTGATGCCCTCTAGTTCGGGCCTTTCAAGATCCTTGAAGCATTTTCTAACAACACTTACAGGTTGCAGGATCTGGAAGGAAATGAAGTGTTTAGTGGCCCAGTTAATGGGCATTTCTTAAAGAAGTGTTTTCGGTGAGCCGCAGTCGGCTCGTTTCATTTTTGTTTTGTAAATATTGTTTTGTTTTTGTTTTGTTTTCTAGACTAATAAATGACTCCATAGCCCAACAACAAAGACACTAAGTCTGCAAAAGAGTTCTTAGAGCATCACATGGACGACTCTATCCCCCATGGAGCCAAATGTTAGCGATATTTCTTGCTAAGGGGATTAGATATCAAAAGAATGGGTTAAAACCCACCTGTCCTAAGTTTTGGTGTGAATGCGCCCGTGATTAAACGAGAATCAAGTTTGAACGGCCAGGAATCACACGCCCAGATCAACGGCGCGCGTTGGATTCCGGACCCCCCTTGCCTTTCTACCTTTAAGCGGAGGGGGGGGTCCAAAATCGCGGGCGCAACTCTTCGACGGTTCAGATTAGCGCGCCCGGATCAACAGCGACGAAGAGCATTCCGGACCCCCCCCCCGCCTTTCTACCTTTAAACGGAGGGGGGGGGTCCGGAATCCCATGTGCAGCTTCCCGACGACCACGATCGTAGCGCCCAGATCAACGGCGCTCGTGCAGCCCCGCCCCTCTCAGCCGCCATGTGCTTAACCAGTGTGGGCCCTCCTCCTATCATTTCATTCTTCCTTCCACCTTCCCCTGCTGTCGTGTGTCATCCATTCACCTCTTCTCCTTGGTCCACGTGGCTCTCCCTTCTTCCCACCATCCGCTCGTTACCTGCCACGCGTCCCGTTCCTTTCCACATCAGTCTCTCACCCGAAGGCGAGCCCGTCACCTCCCGTCTTCCTCCTCCACCTGGTGCCTTCTGCCATGGATCGTCCTCTGTCATCCTTCTCTCATTCCATCGCCCCTTCCGCGCCCTATAACCCAGCACCGTCATCCCTGTCGTGCACTCATCCTCCGCGCTGGCCCCCAGGCCCATCCCTTAAGCTATTCGGTTATTCCAGGTGGCAGCGCGAGAATTCTTCCGTCCCGAAATGCTGAGTTGGTCGGGTCGTTCTCAATCCCAAGAAGCAGTTATTGATGCAGCTGGTGGTGGTTAGATATTGCCTCCGCGTTAATGGGAAAGCACAGCCATGAATTTAAGGCACGTCGATTCGTCGTTGGAACTGTCAAACAATTAAGATTGTGTCCGGCATAAGTTGCACGATCTTTCAGATGTTGACTGTCAGAAGCCATGCAGACGCAAAGCTTTCAATGCATTCTCTTGGTTCCGCTGTTGTTGTTTTGAGTATATGTAGGCATTTTTGCCATTTTTGTATCTATCGATGGTAGAGCTAAGCTCCCGACTGTAAAGTTTCAGCGATACTCTGGTTTCCTGGTTATGCCTCTGTGTTTGAGACTTCTTGGTTCATAACAAACAGTTTCCTTTCTTTTCCATCTTTGTTTCATCTTTTGCTTGAGGATTCACAGTAGAACAGCTTGTTACAATAAAGGATTTGTTGTGACGTTGTCGTGCCCTCTGGTATTTGTGTTTGAATGTAAAAGGATTTTATGTTCAGATGCATTCTTCTTCAATCTGTTGCAAACCGGATGTTTGTGATAGACCTTTGCACCCTTCTTGCGTAAGTCTTCCACCTGCTCACCCTCTTACTACGACTCACTGTTTGGAGTTTATCAAGACCTCACTCTTTCATGCATGCCTGGTCTGGTTTCTGAGTTGACACGATGTTGTTCTGAATTTTCCTCCATTTGATCACCCTTTAAACAAACCGTGACATAAAACTGATGGGCTTCGGGCTCTGCTTCTGCTAGCAATCCAGGAGTGACTTTCGAACGCCAACAGCTAGGTAGAGTAGGTAAGGCTAGGTAGAGTAGGCTAAGCTAGGTAGTTTAGGCTAGGATCGAGTAAGCTAGGCTAATTAGAGTAAGCTAGGATAGAGTGGCTAGGCTAGGCTAGGCTAGGGTAAAGTAAGTTAGGCTAGGCTAGGTAGAGTAGGCAAGAATAGAGTAAGTTAGGCTAGGCTAGGATAGAGTAAGCTACGCTAGGCTAGGGTAGAATAAGCAAGGCCAGGTAGAGTAGGCTAGGTAGAATAGGCTAGAAAGCGCAGGATAGGCTAGGATAGGCTAGGCTAAAGTAGGCTAAGCTAGATAGAGTAGGCTAGGATAGGATAGAGTAGGCTAGGCTAGGTAGATTAGGCTAGGGAAAAGTAGGTTAGGCTAGGCTAGGCTAGGATACAATAGGTTAGGCTAGGTTAGGAAAGAGTAGACTAGGCTAGGTAGAGTAGGCAAGGCTAGGTAGATTAGGTTAAGCTAGGATAGAGTAAGCTAGGCTAGGAAGAGTAGGCTAGTATATAGTAGGCTAGGCTAGGCTAGGCTAGTAGAGTAGGCCAGGTTAGGCTAGGCTAGATAGAGTAGGCTAGGCTAGACTAGGTAGAGTAGGCTAGACTAGGCTAGACTAGGTAGAGTAGACTGGTATAGACTAGGCTAGGCTAGGCTAGGCTAGGTAGAGTAAGCTAGGCTAAGCTAGGGTATGTAGAGTAGGCTAACACAGAGTAGGCTAGGCTAGGCAGAGTAGGTTAAGATAGAGTAAGCTATACTAGGCTGGGCTAGGTAGAGTACGCTATGTAGAATAGGCTAGGCTAGGCTAGGCTAGGTAGAGTAGGCTAGGCTGGGCTAGGCTATGATAGATTAGGGTAGGTAGAGTAGACTAGGCTAGGCTAGGTAGAGTAGGCTAAGTTAGGTAGAGTAGACTAGTGTAAGATAGAGTAGGCTAGGCTAGGTAGAGTAGGTTAGGCTATGTACGCTAGGCTAGGAAGAGTAGGCTAGGGTAGAGTAGGCTAGGCTAGGGTAGAGTACGCTAGGCTAGGAAGAGTAGGTTAAGATATAGCAGGCTAGGCTAGGTAGAGTGGGCTAGGTAGAATAGGCTAGGTAGAGTAAGGTAAGTTAGGCTAGGCTAGGTAGAGTAAGTTAGGATAGGTTAGGCTAGGCTAGGTAGAGTAGGCTAGGATAGATTAGGCTAGGCTAGATAGAATAGGCTTGGAAGAGTAGGCTAGGCTAGGCTAGACTAGGTAGAGTAGGTCAGGCTAGGTAAAGTAGACTAGGAGAGAGTAGGCTAGGTTCGGCTAGGCTAGGCTAGGATATAGTAGGCTAGGCTAGGTAGAGTATGCTAGGCTAGGCCAGGCTAGGTAGTGTAGGCTATAATAGAATAGGTTAAGCTAGGATAGGATAGAGTAGGCTAGGCTAGTTAGAGTAGGCTAGGATAGAGTATGCTAGATAGAGTACGCTAGGCTAGGCTAAGCTAAGTAAAGTAGGCTATGATAGCTAGGATAGAGTAGGCTAGGTAAAGTAGGCTAAGATAGTGTAAGCTAGACTAGGTAGAGTAGGTTAGGTAGAGTAGGCTAGGGTATGCTTAGCTAGGATAGATTTTTCTAGTTAGAGTAATCTATGATAGAGTAGGCTAGGCTAGGTAGAGTAGACTAGGCTAAGATAGAATAGGCTAGGCTAGTTAAAGTAAGGTATTCCAGGCTAGGGTAGGTAGAATAGGCTAGGTAGGGTAGGCTAGGATAAGCTAGGTAGAGTAGGCTAGGCTATGGTAGAGTAGGCTAGAATAGAGTAGATTAGGATAGGATTGGCTAGGTGAGTATAAAATAGGCTAGGCTAGGTAGAGTGGGCGAGGATTGAGTAGGTTAGGGTAGGCTATGTAGAGTAGGCTAGGATAAACTAGTCTTTGATAGAGTAGACTAGGCTAGGCGAGGCTAGGTAGAGTAGGCTAGGTTAAGCAAAGTAGGTTAGGTAGAGTAGGTAGAGTAGGCTTGGTAGAGTAGAATAGGCTAAGCTGGGCTAGGTAGAGTATAATAGAGTAGGCTAGGAAAAGTAGATTAGGCTAGGTTAGGCTATGCTAGTAGAGTAGGCTAGGTAGAGTAGGCCAGGATAGAGTAGGCTAGATTAGGCTAGGCTAGGCTAAGAAAGGTAGAGTAGGCTAGGCTAGGTAGAGTAGGCTAGGTTGAGTAGGCTAGGTTGAGTAAGCTACGCTAGGATAGAGTAGGCTACGCTAGGCTAGGCTAGATAGTGTAGGCTAGGATAGAGTAGGTTCGGTTAGGCTAGGCTAGGAAAGAGTAGGCTACGCTAGGCTAGGCTAGGTAGAGTAGGCTAGCATAGAGTAGGCTAGGCTATGTAGAATAGGCTAGGCTAGGAATATTAGGCTAAGCTAGGCTAGGCAAGGATAGAGTAAGCTAGGCTAGGCTAGGATAGAGTAAGCTCGGTTAGGCTAGGCCAAGCTAGGATAGAGTAGGATAGGATAGGCTTTGCTTCGTAAAGTAGGCTAGGCTAGGATAGAGTAGGCTAGGCTGGGTTAGCCTAGGATAGAGTAGGCTAGGCTATAGTAGGCTAGGCTAAGTTAAACTAGACTAAGCTAAGCTAAACGAAGCAAGGAAAAGCGAGGCTAAGCTAAGTTAGGCTCAGCTAAGCTAGGCTAGGATAGAAAAGTCTAAGATAGGTGGAGTAGGTTAGGATAGAGTAGGCTATGGTAGGCTAGGCTAGGTAGAGTAGGCTAGGATAGAGTCGGCAAGGCTAAGCTAAGATAAAGTAGTCTAGGCTAGGTAGAGTAGGCTAGGCTAGGCTAAGCTAAGTAGAGTAGGCTAGAATAAGTAGGCCAGGCTAGGCTAGACTTGGTAGAGTAGGCTAGGCTAGGTTAGAGTAGGCTAGGCTAGGCTAGGATAGAGTAGGCTAGACTAGGTAGAGTAGGCTAGGCTATGATAGAGTAGCCTAGACTAGGTAGAGTAGGACAGGTTAGGCTAGGCTTGGAAGAGTAGGCTAAGTAGAGTAGGCTAGGATAGATTAGACTAAGGTACGCTAGGCTAGGCTAGGATAGAGTAGGCTAAGCTATTAGAGTCAGCTAGGCTAAGTAGAGTAGGTTAGGCTAGCCTAGGCTAGGCTACGCTACGCTAGGATAGAGTAGGCTAGGCTAGGTAGAGTAGGCTAGAGTAGGCTAGGATTGAGTAGGCTAGGAAGCCTAGGTTAGGCTAGGTAGACTAGGCTAGGATAGAGTAGGATAGGCTAGGATAGGTAGATTAGGCTTGGCTAGGATAGAGTAGGCTAGGCTAGGTAGAGTAGGCTATGCTAGGCTAGGATAGAGTAGGCATGGCTAGGTAGAGTAGGCAAGGTTAGGTAGAGTAGGCTAGGTAGAGTAGGCTAGGGTAGGTAGAGTAGGGTAAGATAGAGTAGGCTAGGCTAGGCTAGGTAGAGTAGGCTAGGCTAGATAGAGTAGCCTATGTAAAGTAGGCTAGGCTAGATAGAGTAGCCTAGGTAGAGTAGGCTAGTTTAGGCTAGTCTAGGTAGAGTAGGCTTGGTTAGTCTAGTCTAGGCTAGGATAGACTAGGCTAGGCTAGGTAGAGTAGGCTAGGATAAAGTAGGCTAGAGTAGGCTATGCTAAGTAAGCTAGGCTAGGATAGAGTAGGCTAGGATAGAGTCGGCTAGGATAGGTAGAGTAGCCAAGGCTAGGCTAGCCTAGGTAGAGTAGGCTAGAAAGAGTAGGCTAGGCTAGGTAGAGTAGGTTGGGCTAGGCTAGGTAGAGTAGGCTAGGCTAGGCTAGGTGGAGTAATCTAGCTAGAGTAGGCTAGGCTAGGTAGAATAGCCTACGTAAAGTAGACTATGATAGAGTAGGCTAGTCTAGGCTAGGCTAGGTAGAGTAAGTTGGGTAGAGTAGGATAGGATAGGATATTCTAGTTTAGGCTAATATAGAGTAGGCTAGGATAGAGTAGGCTATGGTAGGTAGAGTAGGCTAGGCTAGAGTAGGCTAGATTGGGCTAGGTTAGGATAGAGTAGGGTAGGCTAGGTATAGAGGCTAGGTTAGGTAGAGTAGGCTAGGCTAGGTAGAGTAGGCTAAGATAGAGTAGGCTACACTAGAGCAAGCTAGCTAGAGTAGGCTAGGATAGAACAGGCTAGACTAGGCTAGTCCAGGCCAGGCCAGGTAGAGTAGGCTAGGCTAGATAGAGTATGTTAGGCTAGGCTAGGTAGAGTATGCTAGGCTAGACTAGGCTAGGATAGAGTACACTCGGTAGAGTAGGCTAGGCAAGGCTAGGATAGAGTAGGTTAGGCTAGAGTAGGCTAGGATAGAATAGGCTAGGCTAGGTAGAGTACGTTAGGAAATGATAGAATAGGTTAGGTTATGCAAGGTAGAGTAGGCTAGGCTAGGTTAGGCTAGGTAGAGTAGGCCAGGTAAAATAGGCTAGGCTAGGGTAAGATTGGTAGAGTAAGCTAGGATATATTAGGCTAGGGTAGGTAGAATAGCATAGGTTAGGATAGAGTAGGTTAGACTAGGTAGAGTAGGCTAGGTAGAGTAGTGTAGGCTAGGTAGAGTAGAATAGGATAGAGAAGGCTAGGCTAGGCTAGGTAGAGTAGCCTAGGTAAAGTAGGCTAGGATATAGTATGCAAGGCAAGGCTTGGTAGAGTAGGCTAGGATAGAGAAGGCAGGGCTAGGCTAGGCTAGAATAGAGTGGGCTAGGTTAGGTAGAGTAAGCTAGGTAGAGTAGGCTAGGATAAAGTAGGCTAGGCTAGGTAGAGTAGGCTGGGATAGAGTAGGCTAGGTAGAGAAAGCTGGGATAGGCTAGGATAGGGTAGGCTAGGCTAGGATAGTGTAGGCTAGGCTAGGATAGGGTAGGCTAGGCTAGGTAGAGTAGGTTATGATAGAGTAGGCTAAGCTAGGCTAAGCTGGGTAGAATAGGCTAAGTAGAGTAGGCTAGGCTAGGCTAGGCTAGATTTGGTAAAGTAGGCTATGTTAGGTAGAGTATGCTAGGATAGATTAGGCTAGGCTAGGTAGAGTAGGCTAGAATAGAGTAGACTTGTCTAAGCTAGTCTAGGCTAGGTAGAGTAAGCTAAGCTAGGATAGAGTAAGCTAGGCAAGATTGGGCGAGTTAGAGTAGGATGGGTAGAGTATGCTAGGATAGCGTAGGCTAGACTTGGTAGAGTAGGCTATGATAGAGTAGTCTAGTCTAGGCGAGGCTAGGTAGAGCATGCTAGGCTAGGCTAGACTAGGTAGAGTAGGCTAAGCTAGGTAGAGTAGGTCAGGCTAGGCTAAGCTAGGGTAGAGTAGGCTGGGCTAGGTAGAGTAGGCTAGGCTAGGCTAAACTAGGTAGAGTAGGCTAGGATGGAGTAGGGTAGGCTAGACTAAGATATAGTATGCTAGTCTAGGATAGAGTAGGCTAGGCTAGGTAGAGTAAAGTAAGCTAAGTTGGGCTAGGCTAGGTAGAGTAGAGTAAGCTAGGTTAGGCTAGGATAGGTTAGGCTAGGCTAGGTAGAGTAGGCTAGGATAGAGTAAGCTATGCTAGATAGAGTAGGCTAGGCTAGGTTAAGCTAGGTAGAGTAGACTAGGGTAGGGTAGGCTTGGTAGAGTAGGCTAGGATATATTAGGCTAGGCTAGGTAGAATAGCATAGGTTAAGATAGAGTAGGTTAGACTAGGTAGAGTAGGCTAGGCTAGGTAGAGTAGCCTAGGTGAAGTAGGTTAGAATAGAGTATGCTAGTCTAGGCAAGGCTTGGTAGAGTAGGTTAGGATAGAGAAGGCTAGGCTAGGCTAGGCTAGGATAGAGTGGGCTAGGCTAGGTAGAGTAGGCTATGATAAAGTAGGCTAGGCTAGGTAGAGTAGGCTATGATAAAGTAGGCTAGGCTAGGTAGAGTAGGCTGAGATAGAGTAGGCTTGGATAAAGTAGGTTGGGTAGAGTGGGCTAGGCTAGGGTAGGATAGAGTAGGCTAGGCTAGGTAGAGTAGGTTAGGATAGAGTAGGCTAAGCTAGGCTAGGCTGGGTGGAATAGGCTAGGTAGAGTAGGCTAGGCTAGGCTAGAATTGGTAGAGTAGGCTAGGCTAGGTAGAGTAGGCTAGGATAGATTAGGCTAGACTAGGCTAGGCTAGGTAGAGTAGGCTAGGCTAGGTAGAGTAGGCTAGGATAGAGTAAGCTAGGCAATGTTGGGCTAGTTAGAGTAGGATGGGTAGAGTATGCTAGGATAGAGTAGACTAGGCTTCTTAGAGTAGGCTAGGATAGAGCAGTCTAGCCTAGGTAGAGTTGTTAGAGTAGGTTGGGTAGAGTAGAGTACGCTAGGCTAGGCTATGCAAAGTAGGCTAGGATAGAGCAGAATAGAGTAGGCCAGGCTAGGTAGAGTAGGATAGGAGGGGTAGAGTAGGCTAGGCTAGTATAGTGGGCTTGGATAGAGTAGGCTAGACCAGGCTAGGATATAGTAGGCTAGACTAAGCCAGGCTAGACTATGATAGAGTATGCTAGGTTAGGTAGAGAAGGCTAGGTAAAACTAGGATAGAGTAGGCTAGAATATAATAGGCTAGGGTAGGTAGAGTAGACTAGGATAGAGTAGGCTAGGCTAGGCTAGGTGGAGTAAGCTAGGATAGAGTAGGCTAGGCTAGGCTAGGTGGAGTAAGCTAGGATAGAGTAGGCTAGGTAGAGTAGGCTAGGCTAGGCTAGACTAGGTAGAGTAGGCTAGTATAGAGTAGGCCAGGTTAGACTAAGCTAAAATAGAGTAGGCTAGGCTAGGTAGAGTAGGCTAGGCTAGGCTAAGCTAGGTAGAGTAGGCTAGGATGGAATAGGGTAGGCTAGACTAAGATATAGTATGCCAGTCTAGGATAAAGTAGGCTAGGTTAGGTAGAGTAGAGTAAGCTAGGTTAGGTTAGGCTAGGATAGGATAGGTTTGGCTAGAATTGGTTAGGTTAGGATAGGATAGGTTTGGCTAGGATAGGTTAGGCTAGGCTAGGTAGAGTAGGCTAGGATAGAGTAAGCTAGGCTAGATAGAGTAGACTAGGCTAGGCTAGGTTAGGCTAGGTAGGGTAGGCTAGGTAGAGTAGGCTAGGCTAGGATAGAGTAGGCTAGCCTAGGTAGAGTATTCTATGATAGATTAGGCTAGGTTAGGCTAGGTAGGGTAGGCTAGGTAGAGTAGGCTAGGCTAGGATAGAGTAGGCTAGCCTAGGTAGAGTATTCTATGATAGATTAGGCTAGGCTAGGTAGAGTAGGATATGATAGAATAGGCTAGGCTAGGCTAGGATAGAATAGGCTAGGCTAGGTAGAGCAAGCTATGTAGAGTAGGCTAGGATAGAGTAGGATAGGCTAGTTTAGGTTTGGCTTGGTACAGTATGGTAGATAGAGTAGGCCAGGCTAGGTAGAGTATGCTAGGATATAGTAGGTTGAACTAAGATAGAATAGGCTAGACTAGGTAAAGTAGAGTAGGCCAGACTAGGCTAGGTAGAATAGGCTATGAAGAGTAGGCTAGGGTAGGTAGAGTAGGCTAGTCTAGAGTAGGCTTGGTAGAGTAGGCTAGGATATAGTAGGCTAGGCTAGGCTAGGTAGAGTAGACTAGGCTAGGATAGGATAAAGTGGGATAGGCTAGGTAGAGTAAGTGAGGCTATAATAGAGTAGGCTAGGCTAGGTAGAGTAGGCTAAGATAGAGTAAGTTAGAAGAGAGTAGGCTAAGTTGAGCTAGGCTAGGATAAAGTAGGAAAGACTAGGTAGAGTACGCTTGGTAGAGAGGTTAGGTTAGGTAGAGTAGGCTAAGATAGAGTAAGTTGGAATAGAGTAGGATAGACTAGGTAGAGTAGGCTAGGTAGAGAGGTTAAGTTAAGTAGAATAGGTTAAGTAGAATAGAATAGGGTAAGATAGACTAGGTAGAGTAGGCTAGGATAGAGTAAAATAGAGTAGGCTAGGCTAGTAAAGTAGGCTACGTAGAGTAGCCTAGGATAGAGTAGGCTAGACTACGCTAGACTAGGATACGATAGAGTAGGCTAAGCCAAGTAGAGTAGGCTAGGTTAGGTAGAGTATGCTAGGATAGGTAGAGTAGGCTAGGATAGAGTAGGCTATGCTAGGCTAGGCTAGGCTAGGATAGAGTAGGCTAGGCTAAGCTAGGTTAGGATAGATTAGCCTAGGCTAGGTAGAGTTGGCTAGGATAGAGTAGGCTAGGCTTGGTAGAGTAGGCTAGTTAGAGTATACTAGGCTAGGCTAGACTAGGTAGAGTAGGCTAGGCTAGGTAGAGTAGGCTAGTATAGAGTAGGCTAGGCTAAGATAGAGTAGGCTCGGCTAGGTAGAGTAGGCCAGGCTAGTCTAAGCTAGGTAGAGTAGGTTAGGATGGAGTAGGGTAGGCTACACTAAGATATAGTAGGCTAGGTTAGGCTAAACTAGGTAGAGTAGGTCAGGCTAGGTAGAGTAGGCTAGGATAGAGTCGGCTAGACTAGGCTAGGCTAGGCTACGATAGAGTAGGCTACGCCAGGTAGAATATGCTAGGTTAGGTAGAGTATGCTAGGATAGAGTAGGCTAGACTAGGTAGAGTATGCTAGGATAGAGTAGGCTAGGCTAGGTAGAGTAGGATAGGATAGACTAGATTAGGTTAGGCTAGGTTATGATAGAGTAGGCTAGGCTAGGTAGAGTAGGCTAGGATAGAGTAGGCTAGGCTAGGCTAGGCTAAGTAGACTAGGCTAGGCTAGGTAGAGTAGACTATATAGAGTAGGCTAGGATAGGCTAGGATAGATTAGGCTAGGTTAGGATAGAGTAGGCTAGGCTAGGCTAGGCTTGGTAGATTAGGCTAAGTAGAGTATGCTAGGCTAGGCTAGACTAGGTAGAGTATCCTAGGCTAGGATAGAATAGGCTAGGCTAGGCTAGGCTAGAATAGATTAGCCTAGGCTAGGTAGAGTAGGCTAGACTTGGTAGAGTAGGTTAGGTAGAGTATGTTAGGCTAGGCTAGGCTAGATAGAGTAGGCTAGGCTAGAGTAGCCTAGGATAAGCTAGGTAGAGTAGGTTATGATGGAGTAGGGTAGTCTACACTAAGATATAGTACGCTAGTCTAGGATAGCGTAGGCTAGGCTAGGTAGAGTAAAGTAAGCTAGGTTAGGCTAGGCTAGGTAAAGTAGAGTAAGCTAGGTTAGACTAGGCTAGGATAGGTTAGGCTAGGCTAGGTAGAGTAGGCTAGGATAGAGTAAGGCTAGGCTAGATAGAGTAGGTTAGGCTAGGTTAGGTTAGGCTAAGTAGGGTAGGGTAGGTAGAGTAGGCTACGCTAGGTAGTGTAGGCTAGGCTAGGATATAGTAGGCTAGCATAGAGTAGGCTAGTCTAGGTAGAGTATTCTAGGATATATTAGCCTAGGCTAGGTAGAGTAGGCTACGATAAAATAGGCTAGGCTAGGCTAGGATAGAGTAGGATAGGATAGGTAGAGCAAGCTATGTAGAGTAGGATAGGCTAGTCTAGGCTTGGTTTGGTAGAGTATAATAGGTAGAGTAGGCCAGGCTAGGTAGAGTAGGCTCGGATATAGTAGGTTGGACTAAGTTAGAATAGGCTAGGCTAGGTAAAGTAGGTTAGGTCAGACTAGGCTAGGTAGAATAGGCTAGATAGAGTAGGCTAGGCTAGGCTAGGCTAGGATAAAGTAGGCTAGGGTAGAGTAGATTAGGCTAAGCTAGGCTAGGATAGAGTAGGCTAGGCTACATAAAGTAGGCAAGGATATAGGAGGTTAGGCTAGGCTAGGTAGAGTATGTCAGGATATAGTAGGATAAGCTAGGTAGAATAAGTTAGGTAGAGTAGGTAGAGTAGGCTGCGTAGAGTAGACAAGGCCAAGATACGCTAGATAGAGTAGGCTAGGGTAGAGTATAATAGAAAGGCTAGGCTAGTAAAGTAGGTTGGGATAGAGTAGGCTAGGCTATGATAGAGTATTCTCAACCAAGTAGAGTAGGCTAGGTTAAATGGAGTAGGCTAGGATAGAGTTGGCTAGACTAAGCTAGGCTAGGTAGTGTAGGTTAGGCTAAGCTAGGCTAGGTAGTGTAGGCTAGGCTAAGTAGAGTAGGGTAAGATAGAGTAGGCTAGACTAGGGTAGGCTAGGTAGAGTTGGCTAGGCTAGGCTAGGCTAGGTAGAGTATGCTAGGCTAGGCTAGATTAGGTAGAGTATGCTATGCTAGACTAGGTAGATTAGGCTAATATAGACTAGGTACATTAGGCTAGGCTATGATAAAGTAGGCTAAGCTAGGTAGACTAGGCTTGGCTAGGCTAGGCTAGGTAGAGTAGGCTAGGATACAGTAGGGTAGGCTAAGACAGGATAAAGTAGGCTAGGCTAGGATATAGTAGGCTAGGATAGAGTAAGCTAGGCTAGACTAGACCAGATAGAGTAGGCTAGGCTAGGTAGGCTAGAGTAGGCTAGGTTATGCTAGGATAGATTAGGCTAGGCTAGGTAGAAGAGGGTAGAATAGATTACGCTAGGCTATATAGAGTAGGCTATGATAGAATAGGCTAGGCTATGATAGAGTAGGCTAGGCTAGGTAGAGCAGGCTAGGGTAGAGTAAGATAGACTAGGGTAGGGTAGGCTTGGTCGAGTAGGCTAGGCTAGGCTAGAATAGGTAGAGTAGGCTAGGCTAGGGTAGACTTGGTAGAGTAAGCTAGCTAGAGTAGGCTAAGATACGCTAGGCTAAGCTTGGATAGAGTAGGCTAGGCTAGGTAGAGTAGGCTAGGCTATGATAGATTAAGCTAGGCTAGATAGAGTAGGCTAGGTAGAGTAAGCTAGGCTAGGCTAGGCTAGGTAGAGTAGGCTAGGCTAGGTAGTGCAGGCTAAGATAGAGTAAGCTAGGCTAGGCTAGGCCAGGTAGAGTAGGTTAGGCTAGGTATACTAGGCTAATATAGTGTAGGCTTGGTAGAGTAGGCTAAGATATAGTAGGCTAGGCTAGGTTAGATAGAGTAGGCTAGGCTAGGCTAGGATAGGATAGAGTGGGATAGGCTAGGTAGAGTAAGTGAGGCTAGAATAGAGTAGGCTAAGATAGAGTAAGTTAGAATAGAGTAGGCTAGGTTGGGCTAAGCTAGAATAGAGAAGGCTAGACTAAGTAGAGTAGGCTAGGTAGAGAGGTTAGGTTAGGTAGAGTCAGTTAGGTTAGGTAGAGTAGGTTAGGTAGAGTAGGCTCGGTAAAGCAGAGTATGGTAAGAAAGGTTTGGTAGAGTAGGCTAGGATAGAGTAGAATAGAATAGGCTAGGCTAGGTAGAGTAGGCTGGGAAAGGTAGAGTTGGGTAGGCTAGTAAAGTAGGCTACGTAGAGTAGGCTAGACTAGGCTGGGCTAGGCTACGATAGAGTAGGCTAAGCCAGGTAGAGTAGGCTAGGTTAGGTAGAGTAGGCTAGGATATGATAGAGTAGGCTAGGCTAAGCTAGGCTAAGTAGAGTAGGTTAGGCTAGGTAGAGTAGACTAGATAGAGTAGGCTAGGATAAGCTAGGATAGATTAGGCCAGGCTAGGATAGAGTAGGCTAGGCTAGGATATACTTGGTAGAGTAAGCTAAGTAGACTAGGTAGAGTAGGCTAGACTAGGTAGAGTAGGCTAACCTAGGATAGAGTAGGCTAGGCTTGGCTACGTCAAGATAGATTAGCCTAGGCTAGGTAGAGTAGGCTATGCTTGGGAGAGTAGGCTAGGTAGAGTATGCTAGACTTGGCTAGACCAGGTAGAGTAGGCTAGGCTAGGTAGAGTAGGCTAGTATAAAGTAGGCTAGGCTAGTCTAGGCTAGGATAGAGTAGGCTAGACTAGGTAGAGTAGGCTAGGCTAGGTTAAGCTAGGTAGAGTAGGCTAGGCTAGGTTAAGCTAGGTAGAGTGGGATAGGATGGAGTAGGGTAGGCTAGACTAAGATATAGTAGGCTAGTCTAGGATAGAGTAGGTTAGGCCAGATAGAGTTGAGTAAGCTAACTTAGGCTAGGCTATGTAAAGTAGAGTTAGCTACGTTAGGATGGGCTAGGATAGGTTAGGCTAGGCTAGGTAGAGTAGGCTAGGATAGAGTAAGTTAGGCTAGATAGAGTAGGCTAGGCTAGGCTAGATAGGGTAGGCTATGTAGAGTAGGCTAGGCTAGGTAGAGTAAGCTAGGCTAGGATAGAGTAGGCTATCCTAGGTAGAGTTTTCTAGGATAGATTAGGCTAGTCTAGGTAGAGTAGGCTATGATAGAATAGGTCGGGCTAGGCTAGGATAGAGTAGGCTAGGCTAGGTAGAGCAAGCTATGTAGAGTAGGCTAGGATAGAGTAGGATAGGCTAGTCTAGGCTTGGCTTGGTAGAGTAGGCTAGGTAGAGTAGGCTAAGCTAGGTAGAGTAGGCTAGGATATAGTAGACTAGACTAAGATAGAATAGGCTAGGCTAGGTAAAGTAGGGTAGGCCAGACAAGGCTAGGTAGAATAGGCTAGGTAGAGTAGGCTAGGCTAGGCTAGGCTAGAGTAGACTAGGCTAGGATAAAGTAGGCTAGGATAGAGTAGATTAGGCAAGGCTAGGCTAGGATAAAATAGACTAGGCTAGGTAGAGTAAGCGAGGATATAGTAAACTAGGCTAGGATAGAGTAGGCTAGGTAGAGTAAGCGAGG
>ML833673.1:18231-51003 GCA_009831015.1 Picea engelmannii
ATTCTTGCATATGTTTATAATTTGTTGATTAAAAACCCTAGGTGACAAGCACACAAGTAGGTCCTTGTTTCATGTCCCCTAGAAAAGAATTTTTCAGCCATTGAAGAAGGAAGGAAGAGCCTAGCCATAGCTACACTGTTGTTTCTTCTTCTCCCTGAGCTAGTCATACTTTCTGAAGTCAAGAAGGAGGATATGTCCTAGGCCTAGGTTATCTACACCTAGGGTCATCCTGCTTCTAAGGTTTGGTGATAGAGCCTTGCCTTAGCAACAATCTCCCTCACCACACTCTCTAGTCTTGATTTATCTTTTATGCTAGCTGGTTTTTCCAAGTTGACCTAAGGAAGGAGGAGAGAGCACGAGGCCTTGCTTTAGCAACACCGGAGTGAGCCTCTCTCCCTTAGGGTTCTGATTTTGAGGCCCTGCCATAGCAACACTTCAGAACCCTTCCCTCCAGTCCTTAGTTTCCTTCAACCCTTACGTCCTCTTCTAATTTGACTCCATTAACCCTTAGGCACTGATCTTAGACCTCCAGCGTTGAAGTGAAAGTGATCAAACAGTTCTCAAAACATTTACTAAATTGAAACCCTAACTAACTACTAACCCTAATAAGGTTGACGTCACCCTTGGTTATTTCATCTTGATGCAACATTTTTTCATTTTATGAGCAATTGGATGGTGTTTAAATCATTTATTCAATAAGGGATTGATTGGATACATTGATTGCTACATCATCTTGATATTTATTGGTGAAGTGATATTATTTCATTGCTATATTAACAAACATTGACTTCGTCAATATTTATTGTTATAATTGCTTATATATTGATATCAGATAGTCTTATGAAGTACTAACCCATTAATCATAGCCTGCATATATATTGGTTTGTTGTTGCTTTGTTCCGGGCAGGTGTTCTTCTTTGGGCCTACACTTCATTATTGGTTGTTTAGCCGGGACTATCTGTTTTGGTGGTGACCTGTGAAGGGGGAACTTTACTTTTGACTTTCAAACTTTGCCTCTTCAAAACTCTAGGTTACCGGGGACGTCTCCCCTGGGCCTAACCTCCCTAAAGAGAAAGAACCTCCCCATTGTGGTGACATTGGGTGGGATAGGTTCCTGTGACCCCAGTTTGGCCTTCTATCTTATAGCCATTTGACCTAGCTACAAACTGTGTGATAACATGAATCAATTTCAGAAAAAGAAAGATGTATCGATGAAAATCGAGTATAAAAAATTAACCGGAGAGATATAGAAAATCTCCCTAGTATGGTCGCCAAATAAATGTTGAGGAAAATATATGAAATAATCTTACTCAATCATTTTCAAACTCTTCTTAGCTAGAGAAAAGTAGACGGTAATATCACCCTATGTTTATAGCCAACACAAATAACATCCTAACTCACAAGTATTAATTATGAGTGCTTAGGCTAGTCTTTTATCAACAAAAAGCTTGCTAAAAATTTAATTTTTATGTAATTTTCTGAACATATCAGTTGCTGAAATAAATGTAAAGACAGAAGTAAAGTCACCAAGATGATAATCAAGACAGATGAGACATAAAACAATACTTTATTTCATTCAAGTTCACCAAATAGTCATTTTCTTTATAAAATCTCATACAAAAATTTTGGACCAAAGTCAAACTTAGAAATCCCCGATGGAACATACAAAAGGACCTCTGATAGAAAACCAAAACTGAACTCTAAAAGATGGATCAACTTGCCACAGATTTTTGCCCACTCGACTCTGCACAATAGCCTTTGTCAGTCATGAAAATTAATTCACAAACATATAAGTCTACACAGACTATCAAAGATATATCAACACCTCTGAAAAACAAGTGTCTGAATGATGTGATTCAGCCGTAAATATTGTTGTCTACAATAAGACCCTGCTATCATAAAAGAGAATTAGGCTTGTGATGAATAATGAATGAATGAAAACTGAACTATCTCAACATAAACTCTAAGAGAAAACCTTAGTATGATTCTGCTTCCCTCCTCTTGTTCCTCCCTTTCCTTTTAAACAAATTAGAATTGGTTGAAGTAGTTGAACCAACTCATTAGTTAAGTTAATTAAAAGAATCAACTAACTTTAGTTAGGGGGAAGAGTAATAATTATAATAAGGGTTATAAATAAAATAATAACCAGTAGGTGGGCCCCTTGTGACTCCCTTTAGTTCATAATAATCATAACAATCATAGCATAACCATTAGTTAAGTAAAACACACCTCCTTGTGTCTCCCATCAACATATTCACTTTTGGAAAATTTAGCTTATGAAATTTGAAATTATTTTCAAAAATATTACTCATATGTCCAAAATAAAACATGTTGTCCAAAATTTCTTGAAGTTGACTATCATTAACAATGATAAAAATAAAACTTAAAAACCATATTTCCTGGTCTGCGATGCAACCCTCCCTTGATTGTTGCTATCACCTCTTGATTTTCCTGAATTTGCCTTTGGTTGTGCAGAGCCTTTAGGCCTAATCTCGTTGATCATGTGGGAACAATCGTCCCTCAAATGCATTCGGGAAGACACGGATTTGTCAAAGCCATTGGAGGGTGAGGAAGGGGCAACAGTGGCTTTTCCTTTATCAAGGGCATGGTGGGCCTCGGTTTTCAATCTCTTGCTAGCATGGGAGGATTTCACTAGCGAGTGGTCAAGGGTATCTTGGACAATGGGGTTAATAGGCGGAGGAACATGCAAGGACAAGTTGGGCCAGCCACGATGTTGGGAGACTGTCGGGTGGACAATCTCCTGCCATCCATCATTTTCCGGGACCTCGGGTTGCAATGAGACATGAAGAGGTATGGGGATACCGGGGGCTTGCAGGGCTTGGAAAGGAGGCCTTTCATGCCTAGGTTGTACTATTCCCTGCCCAATCCAGTTGAAAAATCTGGCATGAAACAATTGGTCAAGCTCTTGTGAATCAACATTAAAATGTATGGAGAACATGGGCCTTCTTAGGCCTTGGTTCCAATTACCTCTACCTTTGTTTCCTCTACCATGGCCATGTCGAATGAAAAAATCATCCTGCATGTGTGATTGATTAGCAAATAATCCTTTCAATAACCATACATGAAAACTCTTTAAAAATATGAAATAGATTTGGCTCAGCAATGTATCAAACTCATGCAATCCAATCCATACAAATTGTTTTACTGTTAATCAATGAGTAGGGGGTGAAAAGGGTTATGGGATATGCGAGGGGTTTGTATTGAGCGAAACATGATGCAATGAGGGGGAAAAGAACATGGTTACTGATCAATGACAATAACAATCAACTGCAAAGCAAACCAAAAAAACATCATTGTAATCCACACAAGACACTGCCACTTTCAACTGTTTTCATGCCGAATTCCTCTTGACTGTAATCAATCTCAGGACAGGGAGTGAAAAATGAATATGGGAAGGTGATGGGATTTGTAATTAGTGGAAAATGAAATAATGGAAGGGAAGAAGAACGATTAATATTCATGAAATTAATTAAGTGATCCATAAAACATTCTGTGAAAAGAGATGCACCAACCAACAATCATTGCGACCAAATAACAATTACTATGTATTTAAATAGTTCATTGTTCATAATCAAATATCCAATACAGTGCCATCACAAGATAGTATGAATTTCACACAATATGTAAGGAGGATTTGTTCCTTTCTTTGCATCTTATAACAATTTCCAAACAGTAACCATTCCACTCTATTAACCATCAAAATCAACCACTTCCCATACATTACTTCAATCAACAAATATACTCAAATTCATGTTTCCAAAATTAACAATGAAGTCACAATATCACTGCAATCAGTTCTGTCATTTTAAATACAATGATATTCGTTAAACATATATAGGAAGTAACCAAATAATCAAGATCAAATTGCCAAAACCTAAATTGACAATTAAACAGACAACAACCACCATTCCAACACAAGATATGCGTCGAATAATTCAATGATGCAAGTGTAACTCCATCACTGTGCAAGCCCAATTTAATGTGACTCTAAAAAGCTGGGCCACCCATCCAACACGACGAGGTATCAAAAAAAAGTTTGTCTCAACAAATGATCGCGCTGCAACAAAACATGCTTAAAACCCTGTGGGTATCCCTGAGTGTGAAACCCAAGCCATCCATGTTATACATAGTGCACAGCCAACAAAACATCACAATGCAACATTTCCACTTAACAAAAACAAACACACAGTCACGGAAATAATTCAACCCATCATGGTGAGCCATCGATTTAATACAATATTTCTTAGATTTAGTCAAACTGTAATCGAATATACTGTGTACACTTGGCTCATACAATCAGATAATCATAAGTATGCAGTGGATGTCATTCATACAATCTTCCTAGTTGAAATAACCAATCGGCCCCAAAAGAAACTAACAGTTATCATGAAAGAAACACCACACACACAACGCGGCATGCGTGAGCAACATCAAGCATTTGTAACCAATGCCAGCTAATCATCCAAACAATCCTTAGCACCAAAATACCAGTGACTGTGTATCAACCAACCAACTCACCACTGTCGTGAAAATCAATCGACCTTAACAAGCTGTGGTAACCACGCATACCCACACATCAATTTGGATCGGGGCAACAACCTTCTCAATTAACAATACTGAGTTATTAAACATAAGGGGGGCGACTATGTAATTTGAGTTATGCAAATAACAATGCAGGGTTTACCATTGTTATAACAGAGGCAGTAACTAAATGCCAAATCAACACGACTGTCATATGAACGACCGAGCGAGTCTGTAATCAAATTAATTGACAATACATTCAATCCAAAATGACGCATAGTAAACTTGACAGACCCGACAATCTTTTCTACACAACTTCAGACTGGAGGCTAAAGGTTTGTTCTGTAGCGGAAACGGGGAGAACAGAGCCAACTCCTTGTAGTGGTGAAAACTTCGAGGCTGATGGTGTACACACAGAGAAAGCCATGATTCATTCGTGGACAACTAACAATCCATGGCAGGGGGCCATAACAAAAAAGTGAGGCTCCCATTCGGCCTGGCAATGTTATTTAACGCACGCAGGGTATAACCCTCGTGTTCTTCGTTCAAATTACCACAGTACTGAGGTGAAGACAGGGCCAAGTAAGAACATAACACCCACTTCATGACCCTTAGTGGTGGAATCAACCAATGCCCAAGTAAATGAAACACAGTGATGTAGAAAGCCTCCAACCAATAAAGCCATAAAAGCCAGAGACTTGGCATAGCTGCGAACATGTGAGGACAACCAGTCGACCCAAAACCAAAAAAACCCTCCCTCTAAAACCAACAAGGATAACATAGAGCTAGCACCCAGAGTGACCAATAACTTCTATGCACAATATTACTGCAGAAAAACCATCAATGCTTCATTCCAAGAACACAGTTTTACACAGTTGCAATACTTAGGAAAACACAGACCAATACACATGAGCTAGTAATCATTTCATAACCAGAGCAGAGTCACGAATGGACAAAAACAATACATACCTGTAATCGAATTCCTTAAAATGAGAGTTGGTCGAGCGGCTGCTCTCTGCTAAGAAACTGGAGCATAACCACAACAACAAGATCGATCAATATCCCGACTAGGGTGGCGACTAACGAGAGGAGTAAAGGTGATGTGCAGTAAATGCATGTCGCCTCCACCCACATTTCATTAATTCAAAAGTACATGCCAACAAATTATTCATCAACACCATTAATCAAACCAAGTATCGAAACCATCATCACATTAAAAGCCAATATCACGACCACCATATTCCATTTATCCAAAGATACCATATGTATATCGATCACATAACTCAATTAAATTGCATGGCCATTAAATTTATAGCTATGATTTACCATAACCATTAAGTCTTTCATGCATATAGTATAGTATATAGGATACTTTAAATTCTTCACCTTTGCAACTGTTGCATTGTTCCCTATTTCCTTCCAATTGATTGTATGTGGTATAATAAAATTGCAGAGTCAGATCTCCTTTTACTTTGCATTTGTTATAGTAATTCTTCCTTTCTTCAAACTACCTCTTATGTGCTTTCACTAACATGTTTGTTGTGCAGGTGTGATAAGAACAGGTGGCAATGATATCAATGAATATCATAGGTCGTAATAACATAAGGAACCAACATTTCATAAGCTCAAACCATATCCAATAACAAAAGATCTCATCAACCATGTAAGCCATGTGGCACATCACCACAACATAAAAAATGAACAGATTTGATCTTCAATAGTTCAAGGGGGTCCCACCTACCAGTATTATTTAGCTTTTATAGTAATAGGCTTTAGCAACACTTTGCGAGCAAAACTTTGTTGACAATTTTAATCATCAACAACAAAGTCAAAGAAGATTATTTAAATATTAAAGTGAGGTGACAAAATCAAGAAGGAATATTTAAATGGTAAAGTAATGGAGAACTTTCAATTTATGGAAAGTGGTTAACCCTAAAATGAGGAAATTAGGTTAAGTGACCTAGAAGATGAAGAGTATAAATAAGAGGCAAGGGTCTCTTTTGAAAGGTACCTTGGAGAGTATATTTTGTGTGTATCTCTTGAGTATGATTGAAGATCTATTCTGAGAGAGAGAGGGTATGGAGGATCTCACGAACACATCAAAGTTTTGGCAATGTCTGAGATCATGAAAAAAGTCTCGGAGCTTTAGAAACCCTAGTTTCTGAGGTATACGTGGGTTGTAATGGGACAGGGCGCGTACACACGTGGGCTGTATGAAGATAGGGCACGTACAATTGATGAAGTCATGGAGATTGGTGTTTGAGTTGGTGATTGGCTATTGAAGATTGAAACAGGTTCCATATCTCCATTCTATGGGCTCAGATCTGCCACAAAGATTCTAGTATGGTTACATTGTTGTCTTGATGGATACACTTGTTTGTTGTATGATGAATGCTTAAGATATTCTTGGTATGGTTGTTGTGATGTGGTCTATGTTGGTTGATGGAGTGAGCAACACTCTTATGATTAAGTGTTGATATGATTTCTATAGTATACTGATTCCTTATACATGATTGAGTAGCATTCATATTGTATGGTTGAAGAGCATGAGAAAGTTGTCAGGGAGATTGGATATCTTGTGACTAGCCAGGGGTCAGACTGTACAGCGAGAGACAGAAGAGAATGTGATTGCAGATTGCAGAGGATCTGAGTATGTGATAAAAAGGGAAAACCCTAAATTTCTCAGAAGTATACGGAGGTTGTAGTATATATTGGTCACGTACACACGCGTGTTGTACTACTGGTAGGGCGCGTACATACGCATGTTTCACTACCGACAGGTCGCGTACCTGTGACAGATTGGTATTTGTTGATGATTGTTTCATCATCTCAGTTGGTGCTGAGGGTGTAAGCCGAGTCTTGTTTTATAGAGCTGGTGCTCTTGTAGAGTTGTACTCTATTCAGTTGTTGCTGAAAAACCCCAAGGATTGTAGTCTGTAATAATTCAATGTAGTCAGTGTGTTCAAAAGAGACAATATGAGCCCTTGTATGTCATGAAACCCATTGACCTATGAAGTTTGAACCCCTATCCACCTCATCATCCACTAAATGACCTTGAAGGGGTATCCTTGGGAGCATCCCCTACTTGAGGGTTTTGGTCTACCCAATAGGACTTTTATGACACCCCTCCCATACCTAAACTTGGACAATTGTATAGGGTCTTTAAGCACTTGTTTAATTTGATGAGGTAGTTTTGATGCACATTTTTAGATGCCTTGTTTATTAGATGTTATTTTCACTTGCCGTGATATTTTGACTTAAGATCCTTGGAGGGCGTACCCATTTTTTTGCAAGACCTTGTTTGGTGGACAGTTTTGGAGGGACAAGCCTAGCTTGGGCTTCCATGGGGCTTGAAGCCCACATGTTGGATGCCAAGGGTCCGCATGTCGGATCATGATGACTTGCCTTTGGAGGCCTAGAAGACACCTTGAAGGACCTTGCCTAGCCCTGACACGCCAAACTAATTTCCTAGGAGGGAAAAATGTCACTCTTTGGGGGTTGACATCACCTAGGGATAGGGTTGATGGTGATGGAGTTATCTTTCATTGACACTTGGAATAATTTTATAGAGAGAACACGTTGAGTTGTGGGAAAAGGATATGTCACATGTGAAGGCATTTGGAGGCCAAATGTTATAGCCCTAAAATTCCCTACTCATGCATACATGGCATTGGCTTTTCTACTTGCACAATTTTCCATTTCACTGCCGAGGAACTCTATTTTAAAAACCATTTTTTGGAGCATGTACGCACCCTGCTGCACTAATTCCCACGTACAAATGTTTGCTTCATTCCAGACAACCCGCGTACATATGCTAGTTGCATAGTAAACAACCTGCGTTTACCTCCAAAAGTTGAAAAAATTAAAAAGTTAAAATGAATTCAATGGAATTTACGGGCTATTGGAGGTTTCCCAACCAATTCACCTACTGTAGCCCATCCCCAAACCGAATAACTATCATTTTTTCATATAAAATGAGGTCTTGGGGTCTCATTCCATAATCAAGCATTAGAACAGTGAAACTCTGCCCAAATCCCTTTCCTTCCTTTCCCAAGTATTTGCATCCCTTTTTGAGTTCTTGCCTCAACATTCCCTCTCTAGCCTTTTCTCCCATACAATCCCTTCCCTTCCCTTGAGGTGATCAACTGATTGTGAGAGAATCCATTTGGAAGGTTCACTTGGTGTAATGTCAAGAGGAGCCCAAACCAGGTTCGCGGAGTGTCGGCCTTCAAAGTTTGTAATTTCCAAACTTTGAATATTGGATAAAAGAATCTTTTTCCCTATCCCAAATGATATCTTTATGTCTTTCATTTGATTTATGCATAACATTTTATATCTAACCCTAATTGATGTATATAAATATAATATTTGTAGCATTGTTTTCTGAGGTGTTGATGCAGGTCATCTTTAGGAGGAGACCAATATCCAAGGAAGCTACAAATCTCGAGGAAGTCAACATCGAATGTTTGGATCAAAGGTATTGCTTCTGACTTACTCTTCAATCATTTTTTGTTCATCTGTTTTGGAATGTTTGGGGTAGTCTAGGAATTAGATTATATTTTAAGGGAGTTCATAGCTTTGTCTATACTTAGAAACTTGGTATAGTTATAGGGGGATTTTCCTACTAGCAAAATTGGCGACTCCACTGGGGAGTCTCTCTAGGATTTTAGAGGGAGGTTTTTCGGTTTTAATTGGATCCTTGATTGCCTTTTGAGTTTCAGTCAAGTTCACTGAGTCTTTTAAGGGTCTTTGGTCACTTGCAAGGTGCCTTCCAGCTTTCCCTGCCTAGTCGGTCTGCCTATTCTTTCTCTTTTTGAAAAGTCTCAGAGGTGTACGCGCTTTGCTTTGGCTCAGCCCACGTATATACGCGCCCTGCACAGTAGACAACCCACGTACATACATAGGCTTCTGGTGCAACAACCCACGTCTCTGTGTCTTGAAAGTGTTTCTTAACAAAGAGAGGTCTTTCTCTTTCCCGATAGAAGTTTAGGCTTCTCAGGGATTTCTTGGACCTTCCAGAGTCTCTGGTTTTGGCCTTATCTTTGGTTAAAGATTCGTTGTTAACTTTTTTCTTAGTTTTCTTTTGTTTTCCCTTGAGGTTTAGAGTAAAATTTCAAGTTTTAGATCCTTCGTTGGTTTCTTGTTTGAATCCATGTGTTTACGCAATTGGCTAAGGGTATCTATCAATCTTGGGTTATGTTTTCTCTTTTTCCTGTTTCTTGCTTTGAAAAACAAAAAAAACAGAATTTTTTCTTTAGTTTTTCTTGTTAAAGCAGTTCAAAAAATCAAAAACATTTTTTCTTGCATTTAGTTTGGTAACGTAGTCTAGGTTGTTTGTTTGCAAAAGAAAAGAGTTGTCATTTCAAAGTTATTTCTTGCTTTCCTGAAATATAAGTAGTTTTTCTTAGTCAAACGAAAGCCACTTTTTAGGAAACTTTCAATTATAAGATCTTGAAACGTTAATTTGAAAAGTTGAATTTTACAAAGAGTTTTACAAGCTTTTCTTTGATTTCGAAGTATCTTTTTTCTTTCAAATTCTCTAAAGTTTTCTTCATTTTTTGTCTCTTCCAAAACACCATTAGTTGTATGACCACATCTTTTGTGTAAATCAAGCCTTAAAATTAACGCTTAACTTAAAATATATTAGACTTTCTGATTGTAGGGTTCACTGACTAGTTTAGTCTTTTAGGGCCTTGAATTAGGTGTGAAGAGGAAAGTCTTCAAGGCCATTTAAAAAAACCATTGGAGTCTGAGATAGGGAGTGTCTAAATTCCAGCGTCGTAAGAGTTAGTCGATACCCCCCTCTAACACAGGGGATAAACATGAGGTCGCATGAGGAAATGTAGAGGAGATAACCCCTCCAAAGCCAGACCAAATGTAGTGGGGATTGTATATTGAGCATCTTTCTCGGGAACAATACTGATCGCATTTTCCTACAAGGCTTCGTGGACCTCAAATCCGTTCGATATCCTCAGTTGTCTTCCTGATAAATTGCTTTTGACACCCTTGAAGGGCTTCGAACTAGTTATCCTACTCATTGTGATCTTCCCAACTGTCGACTGTACCCACCTGGTGACTGACCGCGAGCTGGCAACTTAGATTCCTATATTTTATGCACTTACACATGTGACTGTGGGGATATACCGTGGTACCTACGACAGATGTCGGATCATGCTTCACACAGTATACCCGAAGGGTGCTTCCGTGTTCGAGTTGCACTTACACCGATTAGTTGCTCTAGTGTTGATTGGTGTAACTGTCCTTCCCACTAGTTAGTCAAATGCTTGATTTATCTTTATGAAACTTTTAGTGTGTGATCTGTGTTCTAGGCTAGTAAAACCTTACTGTGTTGGTTGATCATTTCACCAAGTGGAACATCAACAACTCCACTGGTCGCGAAGGCTTTAGGGCTTGTCGCCGATTACTTTGGAGCCACCTACACCATCGTTGAGGTGAAGACTTGATCAAGAAGGATCGTTCGAAGCGACCGGACCATGAGAAATTGTACTTGAGCTTGCTTCGAGAGGATATTTTCCATCTCCGGATGAATCTATCATTTTTTACCTCGAGACCAAAGGTATCAGGCCAGCAAAATCTCTGATCACCGACTTGTCGGCGCTGCTGCTAATCCAGGTTGTCCTTCCCAAGGTGGCATCTTCTGAACGCCAGTTTATTCGGCGAGTGACAATGGAAGAAAATGATACTACCTTGTCCGGGAGTCCCTGTACTCTCATTATAGCTACCACTAGAGGGGGCATTGTACCTCCTCCCCCACCTTCGCCTATCAGGACCACAGTTATCCCGACACCCACGAATTTGGGCAGTGGTCCGATCCCTTTGAAAGCTTCGACCATTGTTTTGTTCACTCAGAGCGTTACAGGCACTCCCTTCTCATATGGGATGCTCGACTTTGACTCGAATTTCGTTGTTACTTACTCTACTTTACAGACCATGGGTATGGGGGCAGGGATCTCTGAAACTCCTTTGCAAGGATCAACAATGGGAACTACCGCCCCTTTCAATGTTATTCCTTACGGTGGGGGTCATATACCTCCTCTGTCCCCTTCGCTCGGTGGTTCTTTTCAGCAACCTATTAGGCCTAATGTTAATTATAGCTTGTTTAGTGGAGGCAGTTTGGGACCTTCATCCTACATGATGTCAGTGGAGTCTATGTTTTTCTCTTTTTTTGGTGTGTTTGGGAAAAATGATTTTCTTTTGTTGCTTTCTCGACTAGGGGCAACCCCAAATTTGGTCAATAGAACCCCGCACAAGGTACCATTCCTTCATAGGGAGAGACAACCGGAGTATACTCCACACAAGGTATTTTGAATCCTTGGTAGGGCTCATTTCCCTTGCAAGGGATGTCGGTCGGGGGCAACCCCTTCCATACTCAATGGAACCTTGGGCAAGGTTCGGTGCCTATGCCTGGAGGATCAGCTGGGGGCATCCCCACCCAAGGTCCTTGGAACACAACACATGGAGAAATCCCTGCGTAGGCTATGTCGTCCAATTTCGAGAGTCAGCCGATGATGCAACAACAGATGCAATTTACTTTTGCTGGTCAAGGACACGGTTTCTACCAAAACCCTGGCCAGTAGTCCAACTTTTCCTCGCAACTTGGTGCTAGTCAAAATCTAGGCCCCTCTTTTCATGTAAATACTCTGCAACCAAAACTACCCTTTCTGGCAACCTTGCATTTTCCAGACTTGTAGAGATTGTTAAATGACCCAATATGTCACGATCTGCATTGACCCCCCATGCCAATTAAGTTTCCTTCGAAAATTCTAAAATTTGAGGGCAAGCCTGGCGAAGATTCAGGTGATCACGTGACTACCTTTCACTTGTGGTGCTCATCAAACTCGTTGAAAGACGACTATGTTCAATTGTGCCTTTTTCAACACACTCTTATAGGGGGTGCGAATAAGTGGTATATCGAGCTCAACAAATCGAAGTATTCTTTCTTTAATGACATGGCTATGGTTTTCTTGAACCATTTACAGTTGCCAGTGAGATACGATGTCGTCACCGAGTTGTTTGGCAACTTCGAGCAAACCAAGGCTAACCATATCTCGGATCACATCCGAGAATGGCGACAAAGAAAGAGCTTGATTAAGGTCAAGGTCCCTCTTGTGTTCTTGCTTGATTGGTTCTTGAAGTCTTTGGTTCCTTGTGTGTCCAAAGACGTAGCGACGTCCAGAGTATTTTCTAAGGAAGAGGCTATTATGAGATCCCAACAGCTAGAACTAATTTACTCTTAGTTTGGCATGCTCTATGAGATCTTACCTAACGCACCACGGTCAACTCTCGATAAGGCCAAAAAACTTTTGGGCCCAATGTTGATGGCATAGTGGGATCAACAAAAAGAAACTCCACGGATCTTTTGTCGAATCAATTACAACAATTATCGATTCAACAAACTGTGCCCAGCCAGACTTCTAGTTCATCTTCCCCTACAACCTAGACATTAGATGTACACAGTGTGTAGTCGACAACTCCCAAGGCCAACCAACAAACCGAGGGAAATAAGAAACAAAGAAACAAGAAGGGTAAAGGGGATAAAAAGGCTGTTAACAATGTTGGCAAGGGAAAAACCGGGAAGACAAAGACGAAGTATCCGTGTAATCTTTGCACGGAAGACCACCCGACTCACCTACGCCCTCAGCTTCTGGAAGCCCAAAAGCTACTAGCACAAGAACAACCCGTTGTCTTGACAAACCCTTTTCCACAAGGGAAAAATATGGCTCAGGCTTCTACATCCACAAGCGTGGCTGGGGGCAGTCAAGGACCCCCTGCGCCTACTACTAACAACTCGACTGTGAATGTTTACATGATGGACATCGATGTTCATTTATCAACCAGGAATCGTTACTACGGAACACCAAAATCTTTCGATAAGGAAAAGGAGGCCACTAACCCATTGACTCCTCTTCAAATTGAGAAGACAGTGGGAGAGACAGTGACTTGCATCCCTAGAGGTGCATTTAAGAAGGCTTCCCATAACCTAAATGCAAGGGCTGCCCAAAACTACTCTGTCGTGGAGGATCTGGCACAGACCCCTTGTGCAATGTCTGCTTTGGAGGTTCTCCAAAGTTTCCCCTCACAAAGAAAATATTTGTTATCTACCTTGGGAGCGGCAGAGACTAGTAACCAGGAAAGATCGTTTTCAATCCAACCGACCTTAAACCTCGTCTTCCTCACCACATCGCCTTTCAGATAGTAGTGGCATACACCACGAAATCATTGACACAGAACATTTTCCGTATAATGGTTGATGAGGGTGCCTTGACTTGCGTGATTTCATTGGCATGTTGGAAGGCCATTGGCCAGCCTGAGTTGTCTCTATCGCCTACATTGCTTACGACTTTTGACAGTCGGTCATTCAGACCTCACCATATAATTCCTTCTTTCCCCGTGAAGTTAGAGGGTAAAACTGTGTGCGTCAAGGTTGAAGTAGTTGATGCGCCTCTCGACTACAATCTTTTGTTAGGACGGATTTGGACTTACGCAATGCATGTGGTTGTAGCAACTGTTTTTCGGGTCTTATGCTTTCTGCACAAGGGCCGGATTATAACCGTCGACCAGTTGTCCTTCTCTCATCCCGACCCTTCATTGGGAGCTTCCACGGTCCCAATGATTGATAACCCACAGCCTAGAGCTGTCAACTTAGGTGCCAGATTGTTTCCGTCGTTGATGGGAACTTTTGATTATCCGTCGCCTTCCAATGATGTAAGGTTTATTTCGGTTGTTCCCGACCAACCAAGGGCTGCGATTTTTCAAGTGTTGTCTTCTAAAACGAGCTACTTTCACGACCCATGAACTTTACCTTCCCCATCAACTTCGATGGAAGGGATAAGGAACCCTGGCATGGCCATGCCCTTATCCAGGAATGAGGTTGTGTACAACATTTTCCAGCAAGCCTCGACCAACCCTGATCCGGCTCCCCCACAAGAGTTAGATCCAATTCTTAAGCCTATTTGGGCTCAGGATTCTCTCGTTGTTCAGGATCCTTTAGAATTAGTCTTTCCCTTTGATGAAGTGATTCTAGAGGAAATGATTGGTCCCGACAAACCTTCGAATGATCTGCATCATAGATCTTATTTTCTTCCCGAGCTTAGGAGAATAGAGGTGGGAGTGATAGTTTTGACCGTGAATGGAGATAACCCTTGTCCAATCAACCCTCTAGCTACGCACAGAGTTTGCGCCGAGGGAAACAGGAAAGAATTGCTGCAACGATTCCTATCGATATCTCTAGAACCCTTGGTGTCGTGGAGAATGTTTTCATCGGAGCGGATTTCTCCCCCGAAGAGATTCAAATTTACACCAAGTTGTTCAAGGAGTTCCATGACGTTTTTTCCTAGTCTTATGAGGAGATTCCAGGCATCGACCCACAAATTTTCGAACACGAAATAACGATTTATCCCGATGTCAAACCGATCCGACAAAGCTTCGTCTGGTCAATCCTCCAAAAGCAGCAACGATCAAGGAAGAAGTAGAGAAACTGCTCAAATTTGGTTTCTTCTACCCCGTACAATTGACGGAATGGATATCAAACCCGGTTCCTGTCAACAAGAAACAGGGCACGATTTGCATTGGTATGGATTTCCATGATTTGAACAAACCTTGCCCGAAAGACAATTTTCCAACTTCATTTATTGATCAGATTGTCAATGAGTGTGCGGGTTGAAAAGTATTTTCTTTCATGGATGGTTTTTCGGGGTATAATCAGATTCAAATCAAACCCAAGGACCAACATAAAATGGATTTTATTTGTCCTTGGGGTACCTTCGCGTATCAAAAAATGCCTTTTGGCCTGAAGAATGTTGGAGCTACCTTTCAACGGGACATGTCGTTTTCCTTTCACAACCTCAAACACATAGTTGAGGCATACCTTGATAATCTAGCATCACGTTCTCGCAAGAGATCTGGTCATCCCTCTCATTTATGACTAATCTTTGAGCGATGTCGCTACTATCAGATTCGCTTGAATCCTAACAAGTGCAGTTTTTGCGTGACGTTGGGTCGTTTATTAGGTTTCATCGTGTCGACAACAGGGATCATGGTCGATCCTCTCAAGGTTGAGGCAATAGTTCAATTGCCTCCCCCATGCACAATACCCCATCTTGAGATCTTACAGGCAAAAGCAAATTTTCTTCAGCATTTTGTCGTTAATTATGCTGAGATCAGAAAAGGGTTCATGCATCTTCTGAAAAAGGGAGTCCCATTATGTTGGGATGAAGCAACTCAACACTCCTTTCAAGCGTTGAAACGTGCCTTGACGTCTACCCCTCTGCTCCGACCTCATGATTATAACAGAGATTTCTTGTTGTATTTGGCTTTTATGGAGTCGACCATCGGCATGCTCTTGGTACAGGAGGATGACATGCTCGAAGAGCACGTTATCTATTATCTTAGTCGAGGCCTAGTTGGACCGGAACTCAACTACTCTCATGTTGAGAAACTTTCTTTGGCGTCTGTTCACGTCGTCCAACGGTTCCATCACTATATATTACTTTGCAAGACCACCGTCATTGTCGTCGTCAACCCTTTCCAATATGTGTTAACGTGACGAGTCATTGGCGAAAAGATCAGTAGATGGGCAGTTATCCTACAGGAGTTTGACTTGGATTTTGTCTCTGTGAAATCTAAAAAGTCATTGGTCTTTGTCGAACTAATTTCGGAGCTACTGGTCGAGTTTGGTGATCTTACCCGAAGAGTCACTTATCAACGAAGATCTTTTTCTAATTGCATCTTCGGACCCCTGGTATGGAGATATATTTGTGTATCTTCAGACTTTGAAGTGCCCCGCCTCTACTTCTCATGATGAGCATCAATGAATACGACACCAAGCGCAAAACTATCTCATTCTCGATGACACTTTGTATCATCGAGGTGTAGATTTCATTCTTCGATGATGTCTTACCCATGAAGAAGCAGAGATCATGTTGAACTACTGTCACACCGGAGCATGTGGCGGTCATCTGTCTAGGTTGGAAACAACCAAAATATTCTACGCTCGGGATACTTCTGGCCCTCGTTAATCAAAGATTGTGTTGAGGCGGTCAAGAAGTGTCACTAATGTCAGATATTATGTCAGAAGATGCGGGCACACCCCGCTCCTATGTTTTCGGTCATTATCGTTGGTCTTTTCACTAATTGGGGGATTGATTTCACTACATGCCACCCGACTTCTGCCAGGGGGCATCACTATATCATCGTAGCAGTAGACTACTTCACTAAGTGGGTCGAAGCTATGCCGACATTTAGTAATGACGGGGAAACTACTGCCCTTTTCAGTTTCAATCGGATAGTAGAAAGATTTGGTATCTCGAAGGAGATTATCACTGACCATGGCAGTCACTTCTAGAATAAAATAATGATTGAGTTAACATCAAATCTTGGGTTCAAACAGGAACATTTGTCACCCTATTACCCGCAAGCGAACAGTTAGGTTGAAGCTGTAAATAAGTCTCTCAAGACTATTCTTCAGCAGATGATCAATTCGCCCAAGACAAATTGGCATTTGATGTTGTATTTGACGTTGTGGGCCTATCGAACGTCTATGAATACTACCACTGGTTTTTCACCTTTTCAACTCATATACGAGCTGGAAGTAGTCTTACCCATTGAGTGTTAGATCCTTTCTTTAAAGTTGGCAGTGGAACTACTGCCCGGCATTACACCGCTTAAGGAACACCTTCTATATATCGAGCAGCTCGATGAGCAGCGGCGTGATTCAGCCTTGTATGATGAGGCTCATAAGAAACGAGTCAAGTGTCAGTATGATCAATCCATTCTCCCTCGGATTTTATCTGAAGGAGATCTTGTCGTGGTCTATGATCAAGACAAAGATCCCCTGGGGACAGGAAATTTCAAACCCACGTGGTTCATACCTTTCATTGTGAAAGATGTCTTGAAGAAGGGTGCTTACCGTCTGGTTGATTTCGATGGAAATGCTCTAGCGGAGCCTAGAAATGGGCTCTACCTTAAGAAGTACTACTCTTAGGTCGGTCACCTGGGTGGCTTCTTGTATATATGTATAGTCTTTTATACATTCTTGTCTTTTTGTTTTGTGGACGTGTAGTTATTTATGTATTCTTTTTCACTGTGGTAGATGTCAAGTGAATCATAGGTTTACTTTGGGTTCACAGAAGACGCTAGTTGACACACTCGGAGGCTTGCTTCTGCAAGTTCGGTGATCTTCACACCTAGAGGCCAGTTGCTATCTTCCGGAGGTATTTTTCTAGGCGACACAACCAATAATGTTGTCGAGTATAGTGTAGTGATAAAATTGCTACGTGATGCTTTGTCACATGGTATTTCACACCTTTGGGTTTATCTATATGCTCAATTGGTTGTGTCCCAATTAAATGGTGTTTACCGCATGTACGATCCCACTCTTCACCGATGATTCCTTAGGGTACGTCTCTTAGAACGATCTTTTGATTATATTACTTATATTCATGTTCCTATGAGATTTAATCATTTAACTGATACTCTAGCTAATCAAGTTTTAGATTGGCATGTTGCTCACATGTAAAATAAAAAGCAAACACATACACATGTAAATACATTTGTAAAAAATATCATCCATGAAACAAAAAAGATGTATATATGTGTGTGTGTGTGTGTGTGTGTGTCCAAAATAGTGTCATGAGTAGAAAAGTGGGCATGAAATCCTCAAAAGTTATCGGTATACATCGTTGGGCTTAAACCCTCAAGATACATAGTACAAAAAGTGCCCTCGACAATAAGTAGGTCGACGCTATATAAGGTCTAGGCCTATTGGTCCTGCTATAGTGGGCAACAACGATCGCAAGACACCAGAATAACTCGACTGAGGTCTAAGGCACCCCTACTACATGTGGTTGCATAGCCGGGAGGAGATCCTCGATCTCAGCCATAGGAACTGCACGAGTGAGAGCAGTAAGGTTCCTCTCCACTCGTCATAGGAATCTAACAACCTTTCTGTCTAGGGGTCCTCCCGCAGTTGTCGGTCCTCTTGTCGTTGTTGGTCCTACCTCTGGTCAAGAAAGTCGTCGAGTTTTGACAAAGTCTGTCGGTTGAACATGTCTCACATATGTACATAACAAATTCGCAAGTTAGTACTCTAACGCACACATAAAAAGGATATGTATGAAAATTAAAAATTTAATAACTTCAAAAATATATGTTATCTATCTCGCCACGCTCCTTGTCAGGAGGCACATGCATGTATGGATCTCTTAGGAAGCTAATCTCTGCATAGGGATAGTCCTCTATGACTAGGATCTGACGTGCCCACCAGTCAAATAATTTTTCATCGAAGGCCTCTACAGTCCTTCCTCCACCCTGTCTAGGCAGTAAAACCCCCCACTTGCTCACTACTCGGAAGAAGGCAATATGCCCCCGTACTATCTCTCTAGGACTGAGACTGGGCACCCTCTCAAAGAAGAAGGAACATAAGATGGTATCGTACCCGAAGTTCTTGTTGGTATGCCTACGACACTCTGTGAGTTGTCTCTTCATGCATACTAGCATGGTAGTACTCCAGTCAAATATTGTCACCTCCAAACACTGAACTGCACAGTGCATCTATGCACGTTAGGCCTGATTGAATGTTGTGGATCCAGTAATCCGCTCGATCATGAGTAGAATCACTCGTAGAGAGAAGCTAGAGATCTTGTGAATCGACACCTAAGAACCCACTTTATTAGTACCAACCTCACAATACATGCTGATATAGTCCTCGATGTTGAACGACCCCGGAGGAAAGGTCCTCAAGTTGACCGGTTCCCCTCTTCTGGAGAGGTCGGTCGGGAAGTAAATATCCTCTGTAGTCAGGGTCAGTGATTGACCCTCCAGCATGAAAGCTTATGCATCAAGATGTTAATACTCCACTAGAGCGTTAATCAACCTCGGTTGTGCCCTCATGAATGGACACTGGAAGAATTTCCATAAGACACATTGTTTTAATGAGGCGATAGCCACATGGTCCTCCTCGACCAAGACATCCAACTCCTCATGCTCCCTCTCCTTCCAGTGAAGATACATCATGTCACATACAAAAAATTGGAGAGGGATTAATACTTGTGTTTTCTTTTTCAATACAAAAGGAGGTGTAAACAGGTTATAGATTACACAGTCGCATATGTACTTGGGTTGTTTATTACTCTTCCCGAGTACATACGTGGGCTTCCCTTGGACAACCCACGTACACGCAAACGCAATGCTTTTACAAGGGTGTGTGCCTCCCAAACTAAAAACTAAATACAAATGAATGAATTGAAATGCAAGAGGAGGGAATTTATACTTACTTGGTCCAAGTAGGATGGTTTTTCGTCCACCGTATCTCCCAGAATTCGCTCTTTTGACGAAGGGGTTTTTTGACTTTGTTGTTAATTTCCAAATTGCAATGGTAAAAATGAGTTGTCCACCTCTATTTATAGACTTTTTTGGCCTTTTTTTCCCTAATTTGGTCCCCTTTTCACTTTTTTTGGCTTGGTGGCTACTCGAGTTCACTTTTGAGTTATCAGTTAGTCATTCTGGTCGACTTCTCCTTTCGGTTTGGTGATTTTTTTTTAAATGGGTTACATTCATTTCATCCCATGGTTAAGGTCATTTTTCCAAATTTTTGCATATAAGTTAGGTTTTCACTCCCAGCTTTCTGCATATCGTTGTATTTTCCTCTTTACCATAGGATCGATCCCACCAAAGTGCGACACAGAACCTTCTTTATTGCTTAGAAGTGTCGTAATTAGGCGGTAGAGCCTACCTCTACATGGATGCCCTAGGTAGATCCTTTGCTGCATTTTGGCGTCCATGCTGTCAGTTTTGACTATAGGCTTGGGAGTCTTTGTTAGTCCCATCATGATTACATACCGAAGCATCATTCTTCTTGCTAATCATCATCCTTGGCCTTACCCTCGGGACTCCCTAATGAGCACACTTTGTTGTCTTTCAAGCTCGCTTTAAATTTTGAAAGCAACATCCAACGAGACTGTATTTATTCTTTTCGATCTCGTATGGATTACTTGAGAAAAGTAGCCACCTGGAGTTTTCTTTAAGCCATTTTCAAACTCTCTAAAATTGAAAATATTATCGAGCGATCTTGCTGCTCTTCACGCTTGCCAAACTCAAATTTGAAGGCACATCTGTCCGGTGGTAGTTTCGGTCCGAATGACTAATTTTACGAATAAAGGTATGCTCTAGGAACTTCGATTCGCTAGAAGAGTATTCTCAGGCATAAGTTTAACCCTTTTTCAGGCCTGAGGGACTAAATTTTCAAAAAATGAACATTCTCCTTGGTTTTGGTTTATCTATTTTTCGGGCCTTGGAGATTACTTACGAAAAAGGAACCCCTCCGGAGTCCATAGTTAAGCCCTTTTCAGACTCTCTAAATATGAAAAGATCGTCGAGTGACCTTGTTCCTTCACACTCGTTAAATTGGTCTAGAAGAACATCTACTTGGCATGAGTTTAACCCTTTTTCCATCTAATAGATTATTACGGAAAAAAGGTACGCCTCGGGAGATTCATCTCGCTGGGAGAGTTCTCCTCAGTTATATTTTATATTTTTTCGGGCTAAGGAGACTAAACTTAGAAAAAGGCAGTGAGTCCATAGTTAGTCTCTTTCAGACTCCTTAAAATTGAAAATATAGCCGAGTGATCTTGTCTTTGTAACACTCGTTAAAGCGGTTTTGAAAAGACGTCCTTTCAGTGCAAGTTTACCCATTTTTTGAGCCGGTTGGACTAATTGTGAAAAAGGTACTCCCTGAAGTCTTCTTTTTGCATTTTTCAGACTCTCTAAACATCAAAAAACCACCAAGCTTACCTTCTCTGGGATCGTAAAATTTACATGGAAGGAGTCTTGTTGTGTCATGCTTAATCGCATTGTAGGTCTCATCTTTGCATCTTTGGCCTAATGCCTACTCCATGTTGCTCTCAACTGAACCTTTGAAGCATTCCTTATACGCAAGCCTTACAACACTTTTTGCCTCTGCGATCTGACACCTTGACCCATGGAGGAATTTTCCCCGAGTGTCCTTATCCTACACATGTCTCCTTGCCTTGAGTATCAGTATGTTCCATGCGCTTGGAACCAGTTTGCTTGCTCATGACACTCGTTCCTCCTTTGTAACGTAGCATTCTTTTATTATTTTTCAAGCTCGTTTAAAAATTGAAAAAGACAAAAAAATCAAATATTCCAAAAAGAGGGGACGAGGAATATACATTCTTTTTTCGGCAGCAAAGATAGTCACCCTTGGACAAAGCACATCCTTCTGTTTGTTCTTCAAGCAATGGGATCTAGTATGACCTTAGGAATTTATTCTCGCTACATAGAGTTGTGTCATCCTTCGTTTGGCTACTAGTCCAAACATATGGAGAGTTTTTGGTGCCTCTTGCATCACAGACTTATGTCAATATTACGTTGCCCGAGTCTGATCATCTTTCATGATTTTGTCCAAGGGAATTTTTATCCAACCTGAGTCGGCCTTTCTGGAGTTTGTCTCTTGACTTTCATGAGTCGTCCATCCCGTGAGTCCATTCGATTTCAAAATCAACAAAGTTCTCTACCTGATCATCAAGATCCTCCAGTATTTTCTTGACAACTTGTCGAAGACCTCAGAGTAGTGAGTCTTACACTCCTATTGTACTCCTACCTGAGTTGTTGAACATCTTAAAGTTGTTGCTCGAGCTACCATTCTTTCATATCTAGCCGCAGGCGTTAATACTTCTTGAAGATGCATATTATATTGTACTTGAATATCATCGAATGATTTTGAGATGTAGATCCATTGTGTATTGCTCGCAGATACACTTTATATATTTATATATGACATGGATCAACAATGTATTTTATTGGAAACCATGATTTAGTTCAACCTGAGCGTGGGTATGCCCGCCTCGGGGAGATAATTATTGTTTTGCAGATGGCACCTCCCGAACTCTGGTCTCGGGCTCACTCAACTTCGTGCATTCTCACTGGTAAAGATATTGTAATGTATTTCAGCCATCAGTTGCTCTTTTGACCTCATACATTAGGGGGAATCTGTTATAGCCCTAAAATTCCCTACTCATGCATACATGGCATTGACCTTTCTACTTGCACAATTTGTCATTTCACTGTTGAGGAACTCTATTTTAAAAACCATTTTTTGGAGCATGTATGCGCCCTGCTGCACTACTTCCCGCGTACATACGCTTTCTGCATGCTAGACATTTTGCGTACATATGCTAGTTGCATACTAAACAACCTACATTTACCTTCACAAGTTGCAAGGAATTCGGTGGAATTTACAGGCTATTGGAGGTTTCCCAACCAATTCACCTGATGTAGCCCATCCCCAAACCGAATAAATATCATTTTGTCATATAAAAGGAGGTCTTGGGGTCTCATTCCATAATCAAGCATTAGAATGTTGAAACTCTGCCCAAATCCCTTTCCTTCCTTGCCCAAGTATTTCCATCCCTTCTTGAGTTCTTGCCTCAACATTCCCTCTCTAGCCTTTTCTCCCATACGATCCCTTCCCTTCCCTTGAGGTGATCAACTGATTGTGAGAAAAGGAATTTGGAAGGTGCATTTGAAGCAATGTCAAGAGGAGTCGGACCAGGTTTGCGGAGCATCGCCTGCAAAGGATGTAATTTCCAATCTTTGAATATTGAATAAAAGAATCTTTTTCCTTGTCCCATATGATATCTTTATATCTTTCATTTGATTTATGCATAACATTTTATATAGAAATAGAATATTTGTATCATCGTTTGCCTAGGTGTTGATGCAGGTCAACTTTTGTGAGGAGACCAGTATCCAAGGAAGCTACAAATCTCGAGGAGGTCAGCGTCGAACGTTTGAATCAAAGGTACTGCTTCTGACTTACTCTTCAATCATTTTTTGTTCATCTGTTTTGGAATGTTTGGGGTAGTGTAGGAATTAGATTGTGTTTTAAGGGAGTTCATATCTTTGTCTATACTTATAACCCTAGTATAGTTATAGGGGTAGTTTCCCTCTAGCACCAAACGTTCCATCCCCAACTCCAACGATTTGCTAAATATGCCAAAATGTTGCCCTAAAGGGGTGATGTCATCTTATTTTAGGGTTTCTAATGTGAAAAAGGTGTAAATTAAATATTATTATTTGGTTTAAGGGGTAAGATAAGGGTTGTTGACCCATTAACTTATGTTTTACCCTAACTAGGTGGACAAACTATGTTTTAAACATTTTGTATAAATAGAGATTATGTGAATTTCATTTCATAACATAACTCTCCCATTGTGAGAGGTACTTGGCTGAAATTTTCGCTACCCTTGGGCATTTTCTCTCCCTTTTGCATTTGTCATGGTTTACTTTGTTATTGGTGGAAGGAAGTGGTGTGCTACCTCTTGTGGAGTGTTTCTCCTGCATATTGGTGGATAATTCTTGGTAAAGTGAAAGTTTCTCTTGTTGATTCTTGCTCTAGGTGAAGGGTTTTATCCTATTATTATCTCTTTTTCTTGTTTGCAAGGTTAAATAGTTGCATTTCTTGGGGAGTATAAGTGCATACAACCCCACTAAGCTCATCAATATTTGTCTTGGAAATAAATTTGTTTCTTAAGGTAGTGCTAGGAGAAGTAAAAGGGCTTACACCCTCCTAGCGCTTCCTAGTTAGCTTTACTTTCCTTGGGGAGTAAGAGGGTTTACACCCCCTTGGAAGTAGTATAGTTAACTCTTTATTTGACTCCATAACCCAATAGTTAAAGCACTAATCATTTTCATTTTACATTGGAGAAATAAAATTGTTGCATTGGGATATGTGAAAATACGAGATAATTTACTTGTTCAAATTGCAATCTCTTCTTGACATTCTAGGCTTGTCATGGCCACTAGGGCATCTCAATTGGTTAAGTATTTCTTACTGATGTTATAAAATTTCATCTACAACCATTAGGGCTGCAGAAACCCTAACACTTTTTCACTTATAACTTGTTTTTCAATCGTCAGAATTTGTTGAAAGTTTGCCAAGATAATCTACTAGGCCTAGCGCAACTTTGGGGCAGACTCTTTGTAAGTTTTAGTGGTTGGATTTACTGCTGTAAAAACTTGTTTTCTACAACCATAAGTCTGCAAAATATCTTTGCAAACATCTTTTATTACAACCTTGTTTCATTTCTAGAGTCTTGTGCTTTCATTCTTGAGTATTACTAATGTTTATCTAGCTTATCTCTTGCATCATCTGTTGGAATTTTAGCAATTGTTTAACAACTTTAATACTTATTTTCTTGTTGATATACATTGTTGTTTACTGCTAAAATTAGGGACATCAAGCCTAACTTTCTTGTCCACCTAAAATTATACATATATACTCGGCTTGTTCTTGTGTCTCAGCCAGATACATCATTCTTTCCAGGTGTTCTTATCTCTTGGTAAACTTTGGCTACCACCAAGACTCTTTCCCAATCCTTTACACATCTTCCATCTTGACCTATAGGGGGACTTTTCTTCATCTCTTCACTTTCCATCTCATTCCTCCTAGGGTCACCGAGATTCCCCCCTTGAGGTGATTCTATCATCTCTAAAGTGACGGGAATACTTTCCTAAGGTGACAATGGGTAGGTGTTCTCTAAGTTGTCGTCATTTGCTGGTTGGGTCAGGCTTCGCCCAACCTACAACTTGTACGATAACATTTTGGCACCATTGTCGGGGAGGATTTTGAATCCTCTTATGAACCCTAACGACACTTTGGAAATCTATCCCAAATCCTTTCCCTATCTTTCCTGGCGACTCCACCTAAAGGACGTTCCCTTTCCACCTTTGATGAATTCTTCTTGAGGCTCATCTGGCGACTCCACCTTCCAATAACCCACCTTTCTTTGTTTCCCCTTTTCCATCATTTGATGAGCCTTGAGTTCATCTAGCGACTCCACTGAGGTATTGCCGTAAGTAATGGAACCATGGCCTCACGGGACTTACCATGGGCTTTCCATAAAGTCTATCCCTCTTTGGATATTCAGAATATCCTTGGATATCCAAATCATTGCTCCCCAGAGTGGAGGGTAAGTTTCCCTAAATTTAATGGCGATCTAGCTCTAGCAGTCACTCATGTCGTCAATTATATGAATTATACTTCAAGCCTAGATGTGCTACATGAGGATGTGCTAATGAATTTTTTTTTATCTTCACTAGAATCAAGTCAAAGGAATTGGCTTGCAGACTCATGTAATCCGAAGAGAATCCCATCTTCCACCAAGGTCATTGAAGAATTTCTCAAGCACTATCGTCCAGCTACCCAGAATCTGCAAGATACTTTCCGAGAGCTCAAAGACATTCTTTGCAAAGAATATTTCCCTATAGATAAGGATGAAGAAAAGCTTGAAGATCTTGATGAAGTTTCTCATGTCGAAGATCCATACGAGAGAGTTGATGAAGATGAAGTCCTTATATCTGCCCTTCCACTTGATGAAGGCATCCAGGCCTTTGCTTCTCCTGCACATCAAGAAAAGAACATGATGAGTTACAATCCTTTTGAAAACTTTGATGATGCTTTATTCCATGATTGTGGAAATGAAGAAAGTTGTCGAAATGAAGAAAGTTGTCAGGAGAATCTCGATGAAGTTTCTTTTGCAGAAGACCTGAACGAGACATTGTTATCTACTTTCCCTTTTGAAAAAGATGAAGTTGTCCAATCTTGTGAAGAAGTAATTAGCGCCTCTGATACAGGTGAGATCATGGAACAATCCCCAGATATAATTGAAAATGACATTGATGATTTCATACAAGTTGGGAGACGTAAATGGGATTTTGGACGTTTTATTTTTTTATAGAGACCCCATTTACAACATTGAGAGTATCCCTCAAGCAAAAGAGTTTAAGTTGTCATCATCAGAGGATTGGTTTTCATGCATGTATGATTCAGATGATATGGTTATAGATTTTTTCTTCCCCTTTGAGGATGACTTGTCACAACATAATCAGGGTGATCTTCAGTCATCCCTTGATATGTACCCTTTTGAGGATCCATATTTGTTCTGTGAGGATTTTCAGCCATTGTGCTCAGACCTTGATAGACACTAGGTCATGCCATCCCAAGGCACTTCGAGGTCCACACTACCACAAGGAAGTAATTTCATATTGAGACTTTTGGTGGGGATTTACAGATAAAGAAGCAACATTTCCTAAGTCTGAGAGAGGAGTTTTTCTCTAGACATGAGGTTATCCCTTACCTCTTATCTTCTTCTCCGGGAAGCCATGCAATCTTCTTCCGCTCTCTCATCTCCTCTCAGTCTTCAACAAGCAGTGGATCTTTGTGCATAAATGAAGATGAACCATCATCTATATACGATAGTCCTATTCAGATATGGGTTGATCGAGCTTGTGGCTATAACTTCAAGAAAAATTTCTTGGATGATCAGAGTTGCGGATATTCTTCCAGCAAGATTTCCTCCCTCCCACCCATCTCCATGAGTTTCATTTCACGATTGATTATATATCTATTTATGTGCATGATCATTGTGTGCTTGAATTTTCTTTGGTGTTTTACATAATTAAGCACAGGGGGAGATGCTTTGATAGGATGATCAACCGGTTGCACTGGTTGTATGATTTCACCTAACATCACTTATCGCTTGATTTTCAGGGCCTTAAGGTCCCAGTTAAGTTGGTAGGTCATCTTTTTTTCCTTGCATTGGCATCTTGATTGCTCATATTAGTTTATATGCATTTCATATTTCATTTTGCTTTACTTGCATCTTGATTTCATGCTTAGTTTATAATTTTTTGAAAAAATGCTAAAATTTTCTTTTCTAGATTAGTTTTCATTTTTGGTTTTGATATATATGGACGAAGGGTGATAAAACCACCCTAGATTTTATAGTGTTTTGTTTCAGTGTAGGCACATGTCTACCAGGAGATGTTGTGATTCTCATGCACTCTACGACGAGCACATGTTCCCAAGTAGGAGCCATATGTTATCCCCATTTTGTGGGATAAATAAGGAGATGATGTCTCAAGGCCCTTGGGTTGTAGACATGGAGTGCCGAGGGACCACATGACTAGCAGTGTACACTTGTACATATGGAAGCTTGCTCTATCACCACAGTTTGGATCCAACGCCAGTGCATCCACGCAACTAGCTAGCTTCTAGAAGGCACATGGGTCTTGCTCCATGTGGTACAAGTCAGGTATTGTGGCAGGTAATCACCCTAATAATATAGCCATTTAAGCATGTTGTATTGAATTTTCTTTTGATTATAGAACGTTTGCTTCGACATTATGCTTTTGACCGTGTTTCACCTTGGTGAATGTCATCGATTTCCTAGTAAGTGGCCAACGTTTGGGGAAGTGGCGTAACTGGGGGTCCCTTGAGGGGTCATCGTACCATTCCCGACAATACTTATCACTTTCCGCTCATCACATTCCCATCACAATGCCCTCTTCTAATCCCTTTGGCTTTAGTGACCCAATAAGGGCATGTACCTCATTTCATTGGAAGAAGGGGCTAAAGGCCCAACGGGATGATGGTTGGAAAAAGATAAAAGCCTAAAATATAAACCTTCCAGATGCTCGCCCAAAGAGGTCTTGAGAGCAATGAAAAGCTTCTCCTAAAAAATCAAAGACTTGCAAAAGAAAAATAACATTATATACATGTCCCCACTTGTTGAGGTGTGTACACTCATGCAATGTCCCTTTCTTTCCTTGCATGTGGCACTTTGTGTACCTTTAGCTTCAAGTGGGCCTTGTGGTGTTTCCCCCCAATCTAATCGATTGCATTCTAGGGAGTACTCATGGTTTGGAACTATTAATTAATTAATGGCAATGAATGGGCTTGCAAAAAGGATGCATTGAAAACGAAGTTGCAACACACCCTCTACAAAAGGCCCTTAGATGAGACAATATGAGCCCTTGTATGTCATGAAACTCATTGACCTATGAAGTATGAACCCCTATCCACCTCATCATCCACTGCATGACCTTGAAGGGGCATCATTGGGAGCATCCCCTACTTGAGGGTTTTGGTCTACCCAATAGGACTTTTATGACACCCCTCATATACCTAAACTTGGTCAATTGTATAGGGTCTTTGAGCACTTGTTTAATTTGATGAGGTAGTTTTGATGCACATTTTTAGATGCCTTGTTTATTAGATGTGGTTTTCACTTGCCATGATATTTTGACTTCAGATCCTTGGAGAGTGTACCCATTTGTTTTGCAGGACCTTGTTTGGTGGACAGTTTTGAAGGAACAAGCCTAGCTTGGGCTTCCATGGGGCTTGAAGCCCACAGGTTGGATGCCAAGGGCCTCCATGTTGGATCGTGATGATTTGCTTATGGAGGCCTAGAAGACACCTTGAAGGACCTTTCCTAGCCCTCACATGCCAAACGAATTGCCTAGGAGGGGCAAAACATCACTCTTTGGGGCTTGATGTCACGTAGGGCTAGGGTTGATGGTGATGGAGTTATCTTTCATTGACACTTGGCATCATTTGATAGAGAGAACACATGGACTTGTGGGAAAAGGCTATGGCGCATGAGGAGAAGGCCTTTGGAGGCCAAACGTTCCATCCCCAACTCCAACGATTTGCTATATATGCCAAAATGTTGCCCTAAAGGGGTGACATCATCTTATTTTAGGGTTTCTGATGTGCAAAAGATCTAAATTAAATATTATTATTTGGTTTAAGGGATAAGATAAGGGTTGTTGACTCCTTATCTTATGTTTTACCCTAACTAAGTGGACAAACAATGTTTTAAACATTTTGTATAAATAGAGATCATGTGAATCTCATTTCATAACATAACTCTCCCATTGTGAGAGGTACTTTGCTGAAATTTTCGCTACCCTTGGGCATTTTCTCTCTTTTGCATTTGTCATGGTTTACTTTGCTATTGGTGGAAGGAAGTGGTGCGCTACCTCTTGTGGAGTGTTTCTCTTGCATATTGGTGGATAATTCTTGGTAAAGTGGAAGTTTTTCTTGTTGATTCTTGCTCTAGGTGAAGGGTTTTATATTGTTATTGTCTATTTTTCTTGGTTGCAAGGTTAACTAGTTGAATTTCTTGGGGATTATAAGTGCATACAACCCCACTACTCTCATCAATATTTGTCTTGGAAATAAATGTGTTGCTTAAGGTAGTGCTAGGAGAAGTAAAAGGGCTTACACCCTCCTAACACTTTCTAGTTAGTTTTACTTGCCTTGGGGAGTAAGAGGGTTTACACCCCCAAAGAAGTAGTGTAGTTAACTCTTTATTTGACTCCATAACCCAAAAGTTAAAGCACTAATATTTTTCATTTTGCATTGGAGAAATAAAATTGTTGCATTGGGATACGTGAAAATACGAGATAATTTACTTGTTCAAATTGCAATCTCTTCTTGACGTTCTAGGCTTGTCATAGCCACTAGGGCATCTCAATTGGTTAAGTATTTCTTAATGTTGTTATAAACTTTCATCTACAACCATTAGGGTTGCAGAGACCTAACACTTTTTCATTTATAACTTGGTTTTCAACAGTCGGAATTTGTTGAAAGTTTGCCAAGATAATCTACTAGGCCTAGCGCAACTTTGGGGTGGACTCTTTGTAAGTTTCGGTGGTTGGATTTACTGCTGTAACAACTTGTTTTCTACAGCCATATGGCTGCAAAATATCTCTGCAAAAATCTTTTATTACAACTTTGTTTCATTGCTAAAGTCTTGTGCTTTCATTTTTTAGTATTACTAATATTTATCTAGCTTATCTCTTGCATCATCCGTTGGACTTTTAACAATTGTTTAGTAGCTTTAACACTTATTTTCTTGTTGATATACATTGTTGTTTGTTGTTGCAATTATGAACAACAAGCCTAACTTACTTGTCCACCTAACATTATACATATATATTCAGCTTGTTCTTGTGTCTCGGGCAGGTACATCATTCTTTGCAGGTGTTCTTATCTCTTGGAAACCTTTGGCTACCACCAAGACTCTTTCCCAAGCCTTTCTGCATCTTCCATCTTGACCTATAGAGGGACTTTCCTTCATCTCTTCACTTTCCATCTCATTTCCCCCAGGGTCACCGGGATTCCTCCCTTGAGGTGATTCTATCATCTCTAAAGTGACAGGAATACCTGCCTAAGGTGACAGTGGGTAGGTGTTCTCTAAGTTATCGCCATTTGGTGGTTAGATCGGGCTTTGCCCAACCTACAACTTGTGCGATAACAACTAGAAAATGTAAAGTCTAAAAGACTCACTCAGATACAAAAACATAAAATAAAGAAGTCATAAGCTAATATAACAAGAAACAAAAATAAACTAAAACATGTAAACTCATATTCCAAGCCAATGACCATATGTCACCTTGTACTTCATGTAGTCAAATGCCATAGTTGAAGGTGCTCCCAAGTTACACATCCATATCCTCACATTTTGTTGTGATATCCCTATTTTTATCACACAAACTCGCACTTATAGAGATAAAGTCCAAAAGCTTAAGTGTGATCCAATGTAATCAAGAGGAAGGCCATGTCACCTCACCAATCCTCTTTCACTTCAGGCCAACTCTTCTATGGATCAAGGGGGTTTCTCTGTATTAAGATTGCTAGGACTTAGGGGAATGAAGCTCAAGGTGTTGTGAAGAGTGAGTCCAAGCAAAATGTTTTTTCAATAGGCTTTGGTATATAAAAGAAAGCAGTTGGAGGTCCAGAGATCAGTCTTTTCATTGGGCATATGGGCTCAAGGAGAGTAACTTCGAGGGAGAGTAGAATCAAGAGAAGAGGAGTGTACCATCATGCAAGCACCTTAACTGTCAACATTTTCTTGTGTTTTGTGTCCCTGAATTACGATACATACAGGAGAAACTACACCATGCCACCTTATGGAATTTTCCATGTAAATTTGTTACCGTGTTAGGAATTAAATGCCTTATTATGTGTTTACAAGTGGTTCTCTATCTTTTGCCCAAAGTTCATGCATGCATAAAAGAACAAATTTTTTTAGTACATCCCTTTTGTTTATTGATCTTACACAACGTATTTATGTAAGCATGCCTAAGGTTCGTTTATAATGCATTTTTGTCTTAGCTCTAGGTTGATGCTATAGCATCCTCCATTCCTCTGGTATTAACATTGTCGAGAGTTTCAATTTCATGCCTTGTGGGCCCTCTTTAGTTTGTGGTTTTTATCTATGTGATATCCATAACAATTGCAAGTATTACTTATTCTAAATTTACTAGAATTGATGTTCCAATTCATGTTAGACCATTCTTTATTGGCTAACATTTCAACATGGTTTAATATGCAGCGATTATTTAAGTGCCCTAAAAAGATAGTAGGGATCCAAATGACTCAAGGAGTTCACCTAATCACAAGGCCGCCACATGAATGAAAGGCGACAGTATATCTAAACCATTTCTCTAGCATTAAATATTAAACTAAACTATACAATATTTCTAAGGGTTACACTTTAAAGAAATATTTGTGCAGTGAGTACATATCAAAGACCCTAAGCATACAATCCAAATGGTAACTACTTGAAATTGATCACTGTAGATTGAAGTGATAGTGGGGCTGGTTATTGACTATCACAAATGGAGTTAATGAGGATCTAAGCTGCAAGAAACGCCACCCCCTAATGTCTTTGGGTCGGAAACATTCAGAAACGCATTTCAAAACATTGTGAGGAAGTTCCCAGATTTGGAAATGCACCCCGAAATGTCAAAACAAGTTTTTGAAACATTTCAGCCCAAATAGGATGTGTTTCAGGGCCAAAAAAAGCACTTCAAAGGTGCATGGGACCCGCACCAAGCACACATATGCCTAATGAAAGAGAAACTCTAACAAATTAAGTCTTAAATCATTGTAATTTTCTTGATTATTTTTTTCAAATTAGCAAGATAATGTGTTATTTAAAAAAAAAAAATCTAATTTTAAAATTTTATATTTTTTCTCAGCGTTTCCAAAATTCCAGGGATCATGTTTCCACATTTCATGCAACTTAGATGAGGATGTACCTCGAGATGTGCATGTGCATCTAACAATTCACTATATCCTTTTTTTATTTTCGGGGAGGAGGTAAGGAGTGTTGGGGCACTGTACTTAGGAGGTAAAATCTTGTAAAATGTCGGTACTATATATTGACTCTATAAATTAGAAAGATTGTTAATATGCTTTAATTTTGTAAATTAGTAAGTTGTGATCACAATTGGTTGCTTATGACATTTGTTTGTATACACATTTGGCTTGATTAAATGTAGCTAGAGAATGATATCATATGCATTGATTGGTATGTCCATATTTCATGATGACATCAC
>ML833674.1:0-15645 GCA_009831015.1 Picea engelmannii
TAAATTGCATGTTATTGAAGATTCATATGAGTTGTTTCATCAGATTTTCCTTCTATGTTCTCTGCTCTATTCTTCATCTTGTTTGAATGTATTGTTAATTTTAAGGATTAAAATTTTCCTTTGATTGATAGATTATGGATGTAGTAGAGGATCTTCTATAAGATTACCTATTTATCATTGTTTACTGTTCAGACACATCTAAATTCTCTTTGCAGAGAGGATCTCTGCTTAGCGAATATTCGTCTTTATGTTAATTCTCTTATTCTTCTCTTCATCATTATACAAATCTTTTGTTTGATAGGAAACTTAAATCCCTTTAATGGGAAGATTTTTTATGACTCCATAGCCCAATGGCCCATCACTGATCTGCAGTAATATCTATTGTCTTTTCCTTTCTTTAAAGTCTTGCTAATCACTTATTTCAAACCTATTCAAAACAAATTTGTATGTTACCAAGCTTACTCCCATTTGCAATATGGGGTGACTCTTGGAGTGATAACACAATGATATCTCTATTTGTTGGGTTATCCTATCTCACTAGTGTGTTACACTTCCTTCCATACAATGCTTCAAATGGGATAATTTTTAATGAGGCTTGATACCCATTATTATAAGAAAATTCCACTAATTGGATATAATCTTTCCACTTTTTTGGCTGGTCCATCACATACATTTTGAGCATGTCTTCAATGTTTATGTTATTCCTCTCTATTTTCCAATCTAACTCTGGTTGATATGCTATACTGAGATTTAAATTTGTCCCAAATCCTTTGAATAACCCTTTCCAAAAATTTGATGTAAATTTTGGATCTATGTCTAAAACAATTGCTCTGGGAACCCCATGTATCCTGACAACTTTCTTCATGTAAATCCCTACAATGTTTGTTTCGTTGTGTGTGGTATTCATAGGAATAAAATGTGAAACCTTTGTTAATTTTTCCACCACCACCCTGATGGAATCATGTTGCTTCACTATTTTGGGCAGCTTTGTAATAAAATAAATTGTAACTGATTTGATGTATGGGATGACCTGGGTTCTACCTTAGTTGTCCAATAAAAACCTAGAAACCATCGACCCTTCTGGAGACCAGAACGAAACACTATGCACAAAGTGCACAACGTAGTCTCACTTGAGATGGCTTATGGGTGACTACAGGACCCAAATTTCTTCAGTCATGCCAATATTTATCCTTTGCTTTCTGTACTTCTTGATGGAACCCAACTATGATCATTTCTTCTTATAATTCCATGAGTTTATCCAACCTTTCCTGTACTACACCCTTTTCTGTCATGTTTGTAATAGTTGCAATGCGCATAATTCATATCAAATACTCCAAAGGTACTACTGCTTCCTCTCCATACACCAATTTTAAATGTGTCTTCCATGTTAGCTTCTTGCATGTAGTTCTATAATACCATAACAATGTTGGTATCTTCAAGTCCCAATCATCCCTGTTCACATTACAAATCTTGGTTAAGGAATTCTCCAACATGTTGTTAAATGCTTCCATTGTTCCATTAGCTTAGGGATGGTAAGGAGTGCTCTTTTGATGATGTATCTCAAATTATTCAGTGATTTCCTGAATGGTACTATTAATAAAATGAGTCCCTTGATCACTCATTAGAGCTCTAGGGCATCCAAATATTGTGACTACTTGTGTTGTACACACTGACCACACTAAGAGGGGGGGGTGAATAAGTGTAGGGATATTTTTTCACTTCTTTCAAAACCTTAGTTAGAAGCCACTTCAAACATATTATTCATTCATACTTAACTACTTGCATGTATCAACAACATTCATCAATAACAGATAGCTCTAAACCATCGCCATAATAAGAACCAATAACACCATATATATGTGTAATCATTTTGTATTATGTGTTACAGGATACTACGATCTCTGGTTTTTATCAGCAACCACTGAAAAGAGAAACAACTCCAAAAGGTCACAAACTCTCAATACAAGACTTGTCTTGTAGATCTCAACACCAACTGAGATGTGAGGAATCCAATCCCTAAGTACAATACCCATCTTGTAGACATATACCGATACACCAACATGTACAAGACCTATTTATATTGTATCCTGCATATGTACATGACCTTCTTATATTGAAACACATGTATGTATTCATCCTTTCCTCTGTCAGCCTACGTACACCTTCAGAAAACTAGGGAATCCATTATTTTTCACTTCTGAAACTTTCCTGCCTCTGTCACATCCACCAATAACCTGTCACTGTATCCAACCAGTCAGTGCAACCAACTTGTGACATACATACATAATCATACATATCCCTCAACCAAGTACAATTAAATCAAAGGTGTGAGCTATAGGAACCATATCATAACTGTACTATACATGAGAGTGTTGCTCACTCAAACAACCAACCAACATATACCATATCCAAATCTCACAACAACCATACAAACAATGATTCAACCATTCACCATACCATGAGTAAATCTAAGCATCAAGACAACATATAACCATACAAGAACTTTTGTAGCACATATGAACCTATCGAATGATATCATGGGAACTTGTTTCATACTTCAGGAACCTGGCTCTAGCACCTACTCAAGATTTTCTTGGATTTTTCAAATATATGTGACCTATGATTATTCAACAAGCGTATGTATGCACCATGGAATTTTGCATCTCGTGTATCTACGTAACTATGCCCACTGCATGCTGCGTACAACTTCAGAAAACTAGGGTTTTCTGAACCTCCAAAACTTTCACCGTCAAACTTCCTTGCTACCTCAGACTTGTGAAACTTCTGATGCATCCATGAGTACCTGCAATGAACCTTTCACCAAAAATATATCTTTAATATGCTCAAAATATTCATCCACATAAGATACCCCATCACTCTTATTTATACTTCTCCAAGTAGCTTCCTCTAGGGGTTATTATCTAACCAACTTCCTTCTTTTGGGGCTAACCCACTTCTAACAACTTTGTCCACTTACAACAACTTTATCCAAAAATAGTAAAATCTCAACTTCTAGTTTCAGCTAATTTATTTTTAATCATTTTCTTGTTGCAACCACTTAACCCATGACTAACCACTTTGACTGGTCAAATTCTTCTAGGAGCTTCTAGAATAATTTGACTTCTTAGACCTTCTAGGGGCTTCTAGATAACTCATGAGGGTTCTCCAACTTCACATGGACATAACTCTCTAACTGTGAGGAGTTATGTTACGTTCCAGATATCACGAGAAACGACATGACGAGCACTATCCATATAGAATAGTTTAACTTGAAAATTCATTGATCTTCATTACATTATTCCTCTACCAAACTTGGGTTCCTTAACCACACATCTAGGATGACTCAACCACTTAACCATTTGGACTTCGCAAAGTGTCTTCCCATGAGGTATTTCACCATAAGGGGGCCGATTTGGAGTTCATCCGTTTGCTACTTCCTATCAACCATGACAAGACATCAATGATACAATGATCAAAAAATGATCAAAATTTACATCAATGATAACACATCAATCCATCTAAGACACTACTTTTCATCAACCATTTGACATCAATCCTTTGAAATCAATGACAACACAGTCTGACAACTTGTTCAAATAAGAAGTGTGCTACAGTCTATGCACTTCAATCCTTCATTGTTGTCGCTTCAACCCATCTGGTTAAATATTCCGGCGCTGTAATAATATACCTTGCTCCTGATCTTCTCCCTGGTGGATTAATTGGTCCCACAAAATCTACTTCCCATTTGTCAAATAATTTCAAGGTTACTTGAGATGTTAATGGAATCTCATCCCTCCTAGATGGATTTCCAACCCTATGAAATACATCACAATTCTGACAATACTCCTTTGCATCCTTCTGAATTGTTGGCCACCATCATCCTACGTGCAATATCTTCTGCGCAGTAGCTTTCCTTGCATAATGTCCTCCAATTATTCCTTCATTTTCTTCTGCCAAAATCATAGGCCTTTCATGCTCCATAAAACATCTCCTCAAAATGTTGTCTACTCCCATATTATACAAATGACCTACAATTAATTGGTAGTCTACAACTCTAACTACCAAATTCTTCTTCTACGCAGTATTAAATTCCTTTGGGGCAAATCCTATACTCAAAAATTCAACAATGTCAGCAAAATATGCATCGACAATATGTACTAAAAATAGTTGTGCATCTGGGAAATCATCCTCCAAGGTTCTTGGATTCTCTCCATTATTTATCTTGGACAAGTGATCTGGCCCTACATTTAATATTCTAGGCTTCACAAATAATTGAAAATCAAACTCCTGAAACAACAGTATCCATATGCATATTCTTCCCCCCAACACTGGCTTATTGACCAAAAATCTAAGAGCATAGTGATTTGTAAACATCTTAAAATGTTGGCCTAACAAATAACGTCTGAACTTCTGCAAGGTGTATACCATATCCATTCCTTCTCTTTCTGTTGTGCTATAATTCTGCTTTGAATCTAACAACTTCCTTCTTGCAAATGTAATTGGGTGATCTATATCACCTTCTCTTGGCTATGCTAATACTGCTCCAAGTGCTATTTCAAATGCACCCACATGAACATGAAACTCCTATGACCAGTACGGGAACACTAAAATCAGTGTTGTCACCATCTTCTCCTTCAAGATGTCCAAACTCTATTGGCAATCATCATTCCACTGATATTTAATGCCCTTCTTCAGAAATTTCTCCATCAACGTAGTAATCTGTGCATATGCCCTTATAAACTTACTATAATACCCTATATGAAAATGTGTATATTTTAACTGGTGCAATGACTTAGGTGGTGGTAAATTAACTATGACAACAATTTTTTAGGATCAACTAACATACCTTGTTTACACACCACATGCCCCAATAAGATTCCAAATGGTGCGCTAAAAATACATTTCTTAATATTCAATGAAATATGACATTGTCTACACCTATCTAACATCAATATTAATACTTCAACATGATCCTTCAATAAACTAAAGACTGTCCAATCATCCAAATACACTTCCAAAAATTTATGTATAAAATCCTTAAAGGCAGCTACCACTACTCTTGAAAAAATTACAGGGGAATTCTTCAACCCAAAAGGCATCACTGTGTACTGATATGATCCCCATTCTATAGAAATTGTTGTCTTATATCAATCTTCTGGTGCTATCCTAATTTGATGATATCCTGAAAACCCATATGTAAATGAATAGGCTTCTTGCCCTCCTACATTCTCCAATACTTGATCTATAAATGGGGTAGAAAAGGGATCATGTAGGAAAGAATCATTCAACTTTATCAAGTCTACATATATCCTTATTCCCCCTTTCTTCTTCTCCTGGACTACCATAGAGATAATCCATTCAGATTCTTCCATGGGTTCTATGACACCATCCTCTAACATCTTATTAATTTATGCCTTCACTTTCTGCTTGTAAACTAGATTCAACCTGTAAGGTATTTGTCTTATTGGACTGACATCCATATTCAAAGGGATATTCATCTCTATAAGTTCTCCTGCAACCCATTTCATCTCTGAGAACATCGCTGGAAATAGGTCACTATACTCCCATAGTAACTCTATTATTCTTTCTACTGTCTAATTATCCCAATAGTCTCTAATACTTGCAATCTTTGGGTTTTCTGTTGTTCCAATATTTACCTTCTTTATCTTCAGATATGCATCATAATATTTTGACTATAATTGTGGACCTTCCACTTCTATTTCCCCTTCAACTTATTCAATTTGTATATTGCGTGACTTTTCTTCTACTGGGTATTCTTCTGCGACGTGATAACAATGTAGAAATTGTCTGACTATCTGTCTCTTCTGGTTATGATAATTTGTTACAATTTCCACTTATGGTTATTCAAAAATATAGTCTCTTAAAACATTCAATGTTGTATCTATCTTTGGACTCTCATGTTCAAATGCAAAAGTGATCACAAAATTCTGTTGCATTTCTTCCCAGTTTGCAGTTTCTCTGTGCAGTTCCAATTCTATGTACCAATTCCTTGGAATTCCTTCTAATGTGTGAATAAATTTATGTGGCCATTCCTTTGGTGGTACCAATCTCCATTGAATTATACATCTATATAGGTTTTCTCTTGGTTGTCCAAATCCATCATACATCTCCACATGTCTATTCTCCTGCTTTGCACCAAAGATGATGCACAATAACCTCTTGCATTGATACCAGTTGTTGATATTCTCTTTATGTGTACCCCAACATCGTGAAGGGGTTTCTTTCAAGGCCATATCTAATATTGGTAATATTTTATTTTCCACTACTTATAACTCAAAATTCATTAAAAACTCTTCTAAATTATTCTGACCATAAAAAGTTGGAGGCTCTCTTACCTCTGTGCCAACCCATCTTAGTGTGTGTGTCATCCTTGCACACATTATTGTAGATATCTCATTTAGTCATCGTTGCCAATTCTCCAGATTTGTCTCAGAATATGATGCACATGAACTAATGCTCCTCCAACTCAACATTCCATTTGTAGTGGGGTTAATATAGTATTCCTCTCACACAGTAGTTCTATACAATTGATTTGTGTTTTCTGTAATAAAATTTTCTATCATAGGTTCAACATACATTTTTCCTTATGAAGGATCTAATGGCACAATAACTTTGTAATCTCTTGATTCAAAGATCATTTTTCTAGTCTTCAGGTTAATAATATCCTAATTTTCAAAATCCCAATCCAGACCCAACAATTCTAGATCTTCCATGGTGGGAACACCATCTAGATCTACTGGTATCCCCTTCAATATACCAATTTTCACTACTCTATGCTGGTTTTCTATCTTCAACTGAATAGGAAAATATCCCAATGTAGGTTCCTCCATAGCTTCACATGTCTTCTTATGTAGAACATTTACTTCAGAACCTAATTATAGTATGATATCCCCCATATTGAAGTCTCCAATGTTTGCATTCAACCTGAATTCCCTACTTGTTCTTCTCTTCTTACGAACCTGATTGACTCTCTTTTGTTCTAATTTTGTCTCTTCTTCAGAATTGCACTTTTCTAACAGACTCTTTACTACTTGTAAAGAGTTTTTATCATTCGACAACTTCACACAATACCCAAAAACGTTTCTTAGATTACTTACTTGTTTTGATGGTTGATCTCTGCTTGTCTAATCAAATAAGTGAGGCATGTCATAGACTGGTACATCATCTCCTGGCATTGTTCCTAAATTAGAAGCAATATTTTCCTTCAAAATATCTTGTCTAGCCTACTTGAATGTCTCCTTCTCTTTGTGCACATCAAAGTTTTTTTGGGGTGTTGTACTCTTTTTGACCCACTAGTACTGGTCCTGATATTTATTTGTTGCATCTTCTCTTGTCTTGGATCCAACTATAGTAAGTATATTTATCTTCTGCCCATCCTCTTCTCTGTTTTCCACAACAATACATTGGACATTCTGATTGTTCTGGTTCCTTTTGTCATGTATCTTTACCAGAAGTGTTAGACAATCTTCTATCTCATGATTTGATGCGCAACAATACATATATGTTGCAGGTGGTTGTGGACATTCTCTTTCATAGTGTCCAGGTTTTTGACAATTGTGACAAACTACTAGTCCTATACCTCCTCTAGATCCTTGTCCTCCACGACCTCCTCCTATGAAGCCTCCTCTATTTCCTTGATTGTCTCCACGTGATGTATTTTACTATGGTGCTTGATTGTACTATGACTATGCATTATTATACTATGGTGGCACTGCAAATAGTTTCACATTGTTATATTGTAGTGGTGCTCCAAACTTTTGGATGTTATTATATTGTGGTTGCACTGTAAATTGTTGTGCGTTATTATATTGTGGTTGTTGTACAAGTTTTCCTGTCATTAATTCAGCCTACACCCTATAAGTATATGAAGTCCTTTCCTTCATTATTTATAAGGTTCTGCAGTCCTTGTCCTCATGTCCAATTGACTTGCAAAAATTACAAAATGTAGTCTTCGATATTGTTTGATACTTCTACATCATGGGACAATGATAATGATCATGTCCATGTGTTCTACATATCTCACACCATGGTCCTCCTATGGGTAAAGGATTCAACATTCCTGTCCCCAAGTACTGCGCAAATGTTGGGCACTCATTCTTATGATGACCTTTTGTTTTTCATAATGTGCACTAGACATATTCCCTCTTTTCCTTTCCATTATTCTAATTCAAATGAAATGCCAGGTTCTTCATATCTTCTGTCAGCTCTTCCATAGCTAGATCTGTATGCTTATACTGATTTTCCTCTAACTGCAAGGCTTCTTGCAAGGCCTTAGCCTGAGTTTGAAAATTGTGTTGCGTCAATGGATACTTCGAGTGTGGAAATAAAGAGTTAACAAATAAATGTCTATGTTGCATGTCTGTAATAGGATACTTCAACATACCTTTTAGTCTTTTGAACTTCTAATAAACCTCCCAAACTAACTCACCTAGCTTCTGTTTGATCTCTATCATCTCATTCATGAACTAATCCTCTAAACTAGGTTGCTTAAATTCATTGATCAATGCCTTCCTCACATCTATGACAATTGTAGGTGCTCCTTGTGGATTGTTTATTGTGAGGCCCATATACCATTCCAATGCATCGTCTCTAAAACTTATCGCCCACTACGCCACTTTTGTATATTCATTTGTAATCTTCTTAGCTTCCAAAATCTTCTCACAAATAAACAAATGCTTCTCTAGGTCCTTGGACCCTTCTTCACGAAGCGCTGGTAAGAAAATAGTTAGATCTACTCCTGCCATTGTAATGTTTTTCGTAATACCACCTCCATGCGATGTAGATACTTGACTAATGCTAGCTGAAAATATACTTCTACTGTAATTTCCACTAGACCCAAGTCGTACTAAAAGTATTCTACCACTAATCACTTGTTTTATAACTGGTTCTTCTTCTTCATATGTCTTAGTCGCACATGGGGTTCTCGGTTCCATACTAATTCAGAGATGGAATGGAGATCATTCTTCTATGTTGGACTCCTAACCTCTGGTTTTTCTCTCATATATGGCATGCATGATTTCCTCAATCTTCCCCGTCGCATGGAGATAATCTACCTCTTCCTCATCACTATACAAGCCCTCTCTCTCGACTACTACCCTATTTTTACTATTGATCTTATACTGGTAGGGTCGTCTGTTGCACGTCACTCCCGCTCTTCTCAATATCTCTTTGGTTTGTTCCTCATCCATCATTATGGTGTCCATTCCTTCCTTCTTTTGGCCTCTCTTCAGAGCCCTCTCCATATCTCAGATCTTCCTTAGTGCTTCCCCCAATTCCCCCATGCATGTAGAGTGATTTAGTTGTCTGACTCCATTTTCATCACTCCTTTATCATGCAATAAGGTATTGATCGAGGTATAAAGTGACCTGATGTACCTCCCTCTTGTTCCCTTTAAAACATCCTCCTCTGTAGCAGTGTATGACTTCGCAGTATCGACTGCAAACTCAATAATGAATCTTGCAACAATACTGTCTAACCAGAAACACATTATGTGTGTGAATGTATTATTGACTCTTTCCAACTGCGCAATATTCTCATTAGTCTACTCTACTGGCCTTATCTTATTAGTTGGATGAGTATCCTTCAACCTCAATATGCACTCACGTAACAACTATGGAAAATAATTGAAATATGCCTCATGCAAATCAGTAAACACGTACCTCTGCAAATACTGGCACAACGTTTCCCTAGAAATTGTATTATCGTTTTGCGCAAACTCGATTTGTTTTGTCTCCAACCATATTTCAATATCTTGCTTAGTAGGATTCCATGGACTAAACATCCCTTTCTACCATTACATTCTCTTCACTGTCCTTCTTATCAAATCCCTTCTTGTCCAATATTCTAAGTTCCAACCAAAAATGAAACCATTTGTTGGAAGTATGGGTTGACTTGGGTTCTACCTTAGTTCTCCAACAAAACCATAGAAACCATCGTCCCTTCTGTAGACCAGAAGGAAAAATTATGCACATAGTGCACAATGCAGTCTCACCTGATATGGCTTATGGGTTACTGTAGGACCCAAATGTCTGCAGTCATGGAAGGGATGGTGCTCTTGGGGATGCTAGTCATGTTATTCTACTTCAACATTCATCATTCTACCATACCATCATTCTGATATACCATTAATTGAACCTTTAACATTCATTATGCATAACTAATCTAGTTCACACTATGAATTAACTCTAACAGATTCATTCATTTATCCATTCATTCATCATAAAAGACATTGCAAAGCATAAAGAGCATATCCCACACATTGAAACAATATTTTACCATGGTCCACCCCCCTGGGTTACATCCACAAAGATTTGGCATTCCATGCTTCTTTATTTATCTTCCTCAAAAGATTGTGCTGCGCATATTGCATCAAATGCATGGTAATAGTGTGTGAGGATGAACGGTGTCACACCAAGCTCCACAGCTTGTGACCTAACCCTTAGTTACAACTCAAAATAGACTCATCTCCAAAATGGACTCAGTAATTTTCTTCAAAACTCTCTACCAAAAAGATTAGATCGATATCCCCTAGCTACCTCATACATCATATATTTATACTACCAAAAGTGGGTTAAATGCATTATATTGATTACTAAAACCTTAACCCTGGTGGATTAATTTTTTCCACTTTACAACCTCCTGCGCGTGGTTGGTCTTCTATCCAACCGTTCTTTCTTTGTCTCTTCTTTGCCTTGATTCTTGGCGTGTGCTGCTTCTTTGGTCCATTCCTTAGCTTCCTACCTCGTTTTCTTAGCTCTTCCTTATTCCTCAAAATTTTCTCCCAAAACAACATGCTCCAACATAACTACTTCCCATTTCCACTTGGGAATGGGAAATGACTTTAGTAGCCCCTCTAGATGTGTATGTTATGTTTTCACATTTTGACATTCTAGACACTTGGTTATGTAATTAGCCACTTATTTCTTCATTCCCGGACACAAGTTTTTGATTCTTATAGTTTCCATTGTTTTCTGATATCCTAGGTGCCCAACATATGGCACATTGTACATTTCCATCAACACTATATTTTTCATCTCACAAGAATTTGGCACATATATTTTTCCTCTATGTGTGAGTATTCCATCCTCTTTCAACTCATAATAATTAAATTTATGTTGTCAAATGCTTTGTTGTAATATTTCTTTTATTTTTAGATATTGCCAATTTGAATTTGCAGACTCTAAAATTTCTTCTTTTAAATCTGTGTTGAACATGTTGATGGCTGAAATATTCATTTCATGAGCTCTTCTGTTGAGTGTACCAACCACTTGATTTGTATTCCCTTTATATACTGAATTTCAAAGTCAAATTCACTCCGAAATTACACCCATCTATTTTGTCTGATATTTAATGTTGGTTGTCCAAAAAAATGTTTCATAACACAATGGCCTGTCCTTAGCTCAAATATTACCCCCATGATGTAATTTCTCCATATTTTTAATGCATGTACGATTTCTACTAATTCCAATTCATGTGTAGCATAATTCCTCTCATTCTCTTTTAGTTTTTGAGACTCATAACATACCACATGCTCTTTTTAAGTGAAGACTCAACCAAGCACTTCCTTTCATGCATCAGTGCACACCACAAAATATTCATCTGGATATGTAATCTTCAATACCGGCGCACTTGTCAAAACATATTTCAATTGCTGAAAAATTTCTTCACATTTGAGAGTCCATTCAAATTTCACTCCCTTCTTTTGAAAATAAGTAATGGGGCTTCCAATGTTTGAAAATCCTTTTATAAATATTTGGTAATAACCAACAAGAACCATAAATGATCTGACCTTTTTCATATTATTTTTCATTGGCCATCCTCTAATGATCTCTATCTTCTTGGGATCAATCGTTATCCCACCCGCTGAAATAACATGCCTTAAGTAGTGAATCTTCTTTTGATAAAAGATGCACTTGGTTAGTTTGGCATACAAATTATGGTATCTCAAAACTTGCAACACCATTCTTAAATGTTTCGCATGCTCTTATTCTATCCTTTATTAGATGAATATATCATCCAGGAACAAAATCACAAATGTTTCTAGGTATTCCCTATACACGCCATTCATTAGACACACAAAAACAACTAGGGTATTTGATAACCCAAATGGAACTACTATGAATTCATAATTCCCATATCTTTTTATGAATGTTATCTTGTTGATATCCTCTTCCTTTATCCTCACTTGATGATAACCTAATCTCAAGTTAGTCTTGAAAAATATTCTTTCACCTTTCAGTTGGTCAAAAAGATCATCAATATTTGGAAAAGGATATTTGTTCTTTATTGTAACCTTACTTAGTTGTTTGAAATAAATACACAACCTTAAGTTTCCATATTTATTTTTCACAAAAAGAGTCGGGGCTCCCCAAGGTGACACACTTGGGCATATATATTGTTGGCCCTTGGTCATGTATTAAGGAAGAAATTGAAGATTAAGGAAGAAGAAAGAGAAAGTATGAAGTGCGCGAAAGGCATACAAACCAAGGAGGGGTCAAAGTGGTTAAAGAAACATAAAATAAGGAATGAAGTAAAGGAAATCAAGTCGTTGAAAGAGAAGGTCAAGGTAGCAAAGAAGATAGATCGTGAACAAATCAACAAGAGGAAGAAGACACTAATGGGTGTTTTGGAGCACCTCGCGGAGAAGAAGGAGGAAGAAGTCGACGAAGTCCTTAAAATAAGGGTTATGTGGACCTAGGGTTTTGGCAATGTGGATCTAGGGTTTTGGCACATGGGCTTCGGTCGAGGGTTTTCTAAGAGCCATGGAATGTCTAAATAGAGGTATATAAGAGTTGAGAAGGAGGTGTGATAGTGGTGTTGAGATGTAAGAGTGTTATGTTTTAGGGAATTCTTGAATTTTTGGTCTTCAGCTGGGTGCGAAGATCTACTCTGCAGCTGGGTGCGCAGGGATATGGAATAAAGAGGAAGAGAGAGAAGGACCTGTAGATGAGTGCGCAGATAGAACTGTATATTTTCATCTATTCTATCAATAAACACAGTTTTTTGGATGTATCCCTAGGGAGAGGGTGAACCACGTAAAATCTTGTTGTTCTATATGGTTGATGCTTTGTTATTTTCTATCTTTTATATTGTTAGTGCACTGTTATTTTTTTCAAGTTCAAGATAAGAAGATATAACTAAGTTCGCGAAGTTAAACATAATACTATTAAGAATCTCTAGGTTATTTTGCATTGTTGTTTTGGAATCATCTTTCATTTCCTCTGGTTGTAGATACCTATGTCCTGCAACCCCCCTGTTGTTACTTCAGGTGAGACTTCATATTCTTTGTAGGTGTTGTCGTAAGGGCTATTAGTTAGGGTTTGTTGGTGCATTGTTAGAGTTGAACCCTGGGTCTACCCCTGTGCCAACAAATGGTTTTGTTTTCAGGACCAGGATCTTCTTGAGGGGATGTCAAGGTGGTTTACATCGAAGAAAAAAATTCAGAAGTAGATAGAATAACAAGAAAGCGACTTCGTCGTAGCTCAAAACAAGAACCCTAGCATCAATATAGAAGACTGGTTGGAAAGGTACATCTTTACTGATGTGCATGAGATTTGCTTTGCAGGAGTTCATTAGGAGTTGTATGAGTGGTTAACTAGATTAGCAGACACTCAGTTTGAAATCAGATCTAGACCACCTGTGGTTTGGACATCGACGATGATTAATAAAGTCAAGAAAATTGATAACGTTGTGTCTAGAGAAGTGGATATCTGGTTTGAAAACACTATTGGAGGGTACATTACTGAGTTTTCTATTGACAGAGTGGAATCATATAGTCAAGAATAGAGGTATTTCTTCAAGGGACCTAGAGGAAAGTTTCTACACTTTTTGAAGTTGAATATTAAGATGTTATTGCATGAGCATAATATCTTGAAGATACAGTAATTAGTTGGATTTGAAATCTAATGTTCAAAAATTCAGATAGCGATAATGACATAGAGGCTGGACACACACGCAGTGGGTGATCCAGGGGATCAAATTTTGCTCAAAATTCAAAGTGCTTGGAATCGATTCAAATCAAACGAGATCATAGACCTCGTTGTTACGAACCCAACGCAACTTGTTTGGGTTCAAATGGACGTCAGGAGCGAGAGATATCACATTCTGTTCAAAATGACAAACAAGAAAAAAAAGGGGGATGCTGACTGTATAGTCTGTACAGTCCATACGGCTACTGATGTGGCAGTCCGTACAACACGTGGCAGAGCTGAGTGGTAGATAGTTGGCAGATGTGGACGAATGACATTGTGACACGTGGCAGTATTTGGTTGGTTGTACGGTGCCACGTGGCCCAGTCATGGGCTGCCACATGGCACCTTGTTATTGGTTGCTTGTATAAAATATTATTGGAGTCCACCGGATTCGACCCCATGACCTCCACCCACATGCATAGTATTTGCAAAGTTCATGCCACCAATGTGCCACCATAGTAGTTCTTACTATGTAATGGCTTTGTATTTATTTAAGTTTGAGTTTGTTATGTATTGGCGCAGGGGTTCGGGCTGGGGCTTAGCCCCAGCCCTGGGTCACATATTTTGTTGCCATATGACCATTGTTATATCGTTGGCGTGTGCGTGTGGGTATGCGTTTTGGTTTGGATTTGAATTCGGTTCAAACAGTTATGTAAACCAACACCCGCCACTTGTCACAACCACACTTGGCCCTTATTATTTAAACGCGCGGTCACATGGGTCATACAACCACGACCTTGGTGGTTAGGGGCTAGGTGCGCCCGTAACCGTCCTATAGTTTGAACAGTTTGTACGGTTGAATTCGGTGCTGAGTTTTAATGCTTAAATATGCGTGTGGGCTAGGTTGAGCCAACAAGGGTGCAATTTGTAGATGCAGAGACAACAAGTTTGAAGGGGGACTTCCAGGAAGCCTATCTTCTTCAATTTTTGACCAAATGAGGTGCCAAAAAAGCCCATCTATGGATTTTTGGACGTTCTGAAGCCATTGGAGCAGTCTATTTGGCATTTTGAGAATTGTAAAGCACATTTTTTTATCACTTTGAGCAAATAATACAAAAGATCCATTGGAAGTTGGACCAGGAGATGTAGCCCAAGAGAGGGGTGAAATCCTTTATCATTTGCTGTGTTATGTGTTTTCTGTTCACTATTATTGTTGCTGTTTATATGCAACTTGAATGATTAAATGCTATTAAAGTTGTGTTGCAAAGTTGATCCATTTTCATTTTAACACATAAATTTTACTTGCAAATATTTTCAAGAATACAAGTCTTCTTCATTTTTAGATCAAGTTGGTATCAGAGCATAGGTTTTTGAAGACTTGATTATTTGCAAGTGTTTTGTTTTCTGATGCTCACAAGGTTGAAACTCACAAGAGGAGAAGGTCAACTTGTAGATCCAAGTTCTCATCCTTCAAGGAGGAAGCTTATATCATCACCGCAAGTTTCAAGGAGGCATTCACCAAGTATGGCTCATGAAGAGAGTCATGAACATGTTCCTGCAGAAGATGAAGTTCTCAGAAAGGATTTCATGGAAATGAGAGAGATGATGAAAATCTTGATGGAAAGGAATACAGGATTGCAAGGTGAAGGCTCCAACCCTTCAAAGCACAAGGGAGACAGTGGTGATAAAACTCCAAATGGAAATGGAGGGAATG
>ML833674.1:24699-46001 GCA_009831015.1 Picea engelmannii
GATTTTCCCATCTTACTCTTTGTGGTCCTTTCAAAAAACGTTTTTTTTTAATCCTTTCCAAATGAGCAATTTTGTACAACAAAGGTTTCTTCATCAGAAAAGATTTCATCCTGGACAACAATTGTAGAAGCATGGTGTACATTTTCATGACCATGTTCATCTTCGTCCTGGAAGAGGATATTCTCGATATCAACATATAGGTCCATATAATCCAACAATATATCATTTTCATGTGCTTCTAGTTCTCCTCCTCCTTGCTGAGAATTGGTTCTTTTCCTTTTAACTTTTATCTTATGGGGGTTTTCTAAATTTCCCTGAGGAGGGTTTCTCTCTTCATAATATCTTGAATTATTACTGAAGGTTTTTCTTTGTTGAGAAACTCCAAGTTGATGGTTTACCATATGTAAAACACTTCTATGGAAATGGTGGGTGATTGACCATTCTTTTCACTGGAGGTTTTGCATCTCCCTTTGTGATGTTTTGTGTTGATTACAATGGTCTCTATATTGCCAACATCTATATCAATTTATTGAACATGAGGGTCATGAATATCACCCTCTTATTCTCCAAATATAAGTGCATTGATAAGTAAAAGGATGAGCCCAACTGATATTATGTGGTTATAAAAAAGGTGATCAGGTTCAAACCCTTTTATTTTTTCTACGAATCTCATGTTAAATTGGTCAAAATAGGAATCATACTCATCAATATTGGAAATTCCTCTTAAAAGAATTTAGCTAACCTTCCAAGGCAAAGGGATAAAATAATTTTTCCTTTTTTCATAAAAAGTATGAAACCAAAATTTGTATTGTCTCTCCACTTCTATGATACACAATTTCTCAGGCACATAATAGGGAAGAAATATAGGTTTTTCATGAGAACAAAAAATCTCGATGATGTTATAATCATCCATTTTTTCGAAAATTCCCTTTCCATTCAAAAAGTTCAATTCTTTCAAAAAAATACTAGAAGTATCATATCCAAAGAGTAATTTCTTAAATTTAGACATGAAATTATTATATACTTCATAAAAATAATGGCCGACCTTTTGTCTCCACAGAGATTGATACAACATAGTTACGGGGTCCACCTTTGAGTTTTTAAATTCATCAATTGCGCAATAACCTCATTTTATATGATCTTATCCTAGTTGAATATTGTGTTCTCATAGACCATGAAATGCAAGATCTATAATTCCAACTGAGGAATAGTTGTTGTAGAATCTTGACCAACAACTCTAGTAAACAACCAAGCAATTTCTTTATAAGGGTCCTTCAAATAACTCACATGAATCTTGGATATGTCTTCTGGAATTGAGGAGGGATCTTGTATATATTCTTGCAGGAGTTCAATTCCATTGTTTTTTTCCCTTTAGAAAATTTCTATCATCTTCTCCTTTGCAAACCAAGTTTGTCTCTGGAAATTTTAACATTTATTTAAAAATCGAAGGCGCTAATGAAATAGAGGAGTCGATTTGCAATGGGATGGTTCGTTTGTTCTAGATGAATTTTTCAATGCACCAGGTGATGATATGTTTACATTCGAAAACATCTTGAACTCAATCAATGAGATCTATTCCTAATGTCCACACCGTATTATTGTCTCTATCCGACAATGTTGAAAAATACCGATAAAAACTAGACCAATGGTAATTCTGGTCTTCTCTGGCGAACAAGTTCAAAGTATCCCCGCAAAAATGTTGTTTTATCATGGCCATATTCAAAAAATTGGAAAGCTTCTTCATAATATCACTTAGCACTGTAAAATGACCCTTAAGTTAGATTTCCTTGGTGAAAGAATTAATTTGAAATAAATGTAATTTTCCTCAATATAAACATCATTAATTAACGACCTTTTCAAAAATGAATTTAGCAATTGAGTTCATGAAAACAGTATTTAATGTGACTCAAGAAATGTAAAATAAGGGGACACATCATGCCGAGGAGTCAGAGTGGAATTTTTTCAAATGAAAATGCAAGTCTGTGAGTCAACGAGTCAGCAAGTCCATGATGAATGAAATGGATAAGTATTGATATATTTTAGATGAATTGTTAGAGGTAGAAAAGTAATCAAATACAAAACTGTGATTCCATGAGTCTGCGATGAAAAAAATAAACTAAGTGTTGAGTCGGATGAAAAATAAAAAGGAAATAAAAAACAAGTCTGCAAGTATGATGGAAATGGCTAAGTATGGTAAGCATGATAAAAAAAAAGAGGGGTGAAGGAGGTGTATGATACATGGCCAAGAAATTTTATGGGAGGGGAAAATTCATAAAAGGAAAACGAAAGGAAATAATGAAGGGAAAACATATGGAATTCAACAGGTTGTTGAGCGAAAAAACATACCTCTCAAAGAGATGACTAGTTTCATGCTACATGAAATGAACTTCCTCCCAATCTTTGGGTTGAGGCACATAACTGTGTCAATCACATTCAGAATAGATTTCCTCATAGATATTTGAAGGATAGGACTCATTTCGAGGCTTGGAGCGGAAACAAACCAGAAGTCACCCACTTCCATATCTTCGAATCACATGCATGGGCCCATGTTCCCTCTAAGAAGAGGAAAGCATTAGATCCAAAAATCCACTCATGCATATTTGTTGGTTATCCCAATGGTGTGAAGGGATAAAAATTACTTTATCCCTCTATGGACCAAATCATAATTGAGCACAATGTCTAGTTCAAAGAAATTCCCTCACATATTCCACATGAGCCACACACAAAGCCCTGTGTACTTCCTCTAGTTGCGGATGATGAATCCACACATTTGGATCAAACCATAGATATGAGTTCCAATATAGAGTCGGAGGATTCATACGATACAGATGCATAGTCAAATCATTTAGATGAAGAGTTGGTACATGTAGAAGAGGAGCCAGAGAAGATACCCAAGTGGGCATAGTCCACACTTCATGATGCATGAGACCTTGTTGGGGATCCAGTGGATCTGAAGAGGACCAAATCTAATTTTGAGGATCCTTCTCATGTACTCATTTCCATTGAACCTACAATTCCTTTGAAATATTATATGGTTCAGCATTCACACCTGCATAACTACCAAGAGGTTGTAGGGAACCCTTTCTGGGAAGCATCCATGCAGGACGAGTACAAATATCTCCTTGAGAAATATAATTGGTATTTGGTTTGGCTTCGTTTAGACAAGAATCTTGTCATATGCAGATGGGTCTACAGAACCAAAAAGGCAGTGGACGGACAGGTGAGCATACACAAGGCAAGATTGGTTTCCAAGGGATTTCAACATATCCATGGGATCGACTATGATGAGACATTTTCTCCAGTAGAAAAGTTGGATTCCATCAGGTTGGTCTTTTCCATTGGAGCAGACTGGGGATAGGAAGTACGTCATATGGACATGAAGAATTTTTTTCTTCATGGGGATATCTCATATGAAAGTTATATGGAGCAACTAGATGGATTCATATAGAATTCATCTTTAGTGTTTCGACTCAAAAAGTCGCTCTATGGCCTCAAGAAGGTGCCTAGAGCATGGTACGCAAAAATTGACTCCTACTTTCTCTCCAAGAATTTTGTCAGAAGCAAATCCGATCCCAATGTCTACATGTTGAGGACCATCAACTCACTTCTGATCCTAATCATGTATGTGGATGATATTTTGATCACCGACAACTTGGTTTCAACGATTCTTGCGGTCAAGGGCATTCTTCATGACAAGTTTTCAATGATGTACATGGGTCTACTCCATTTATTTCTTGGTCTCGAGATTAGCCAGGATGCTTTAGGAATCAATCTATCTCAAGATAGATATTCTCGAGATCTTATGGAGAGATTCCACATGACAGACTACAATTCTTCACCTACACCCTTCTTATCTAGGATTAGACTTCAGGATGGTCGGGATACACCAGTGGTGAAAAACACCTTGTATCAACAGCTTGTGGGGAGCCTTTTGTATCTCACCCACACCCAACCAAATTTATCATATACAATAGGGTTAGTCTCTAGGTACATGTCAGAACTACATGAATTACACTGGAAGGCAACCAAGTGCATCCTCAGATACTTTCAGAGAACCATCAATTATGGGATCCACTATGCATCAGGTTGCAAGTTGGATATCATAGGCTTCATTGATTCATATTGGGTTGGTGATGGCATCGATTGCAAGTCTACATTTGGGTACATGTTGAGTTTGGGATCTGGCCCAATCTGTTGGTTGAGAAAAATGTAGTCAGGTATTGCTCTATCTTCAAGATATCTTGAGTACATGGGATCAGTCAACATCATTATCCAAGAAATATGGCCATGTACTGTGGCATTCAGTTCCACCATTCAACTGTGATCTAGTGTGACAACCAGAGTACACTCGATTTCTGTCGAGATCTAGTACAGAGACAACAAACAAAACATATTGATATCCATATGAATTATATCAGTGTGTTGGTTCATGACAAGGTCATAAATTTGTAGTAATACCCTTCTACCAAGAAAACTACCGACATATTCACCAAGACTTTCATTGAGAAAAAATTTCATAGATTGCACGATCGTCTTGGAGTGAAGGACATAGTTTCCTAGCAACTATCTGTCTCATTTTTTTATACATTGTACTTTGATCCCATGAGGTTTTCTCATGAGGGGGGGGATCCCATGAGGTTTTCCCTCTTTCCTCACTTTATTTTTGTGTTTATTAGTTTCATTTTTCATGGCTACCTAATATGGCCTCTGTTGCTAGGACCCATTCATTATGTATACTCCCTATTAGTGTTCAGGGGAGGTGTTGGAGATATTACACACACCTAGAATTTTCCTTTCATTTTCTTTTCCTAAATTTATTTGGCTATGTTGAGGGTCCCTTAGTTTGAGGTATTCTCCCCTCATTAAGGATATTCTCCCCTAGACAAGGGTGCCACATACCCTCTAGTCAATCCTCAATTACCTTTCAGTTAGACTAGTTGAGTGAAGTGTTACATGTCAACCTTGTCTTTATCACCAAGTGTTTCAAGCTAACCTCAAGATCATCACCATGAATGTTCACTTGCATTGGGATCATCACCAATAAATCATATTCCACATGTGTGATTGATATCCTCCTCATTTCACTCTGGTTTAGCTAGTTAACTAACGATCGCATGGCTAGTTAACTAGGACTAGGTGGTAGTTGACTCCAATAATTGCCAATGTTTTTCACATCTCTCTAGAACACACTGAATAAGTATTATCTTGGCTTCTATGGTGAGTTAGTTGTTTCATACAAAGTATATCACTTGTATTGTAACTTCTCTTACTCAAATAATAGAAATTCTTCATTATTTTCTCCAATTTTTGTCTTCTCTCTTTAGCCACCATTGAAAACTATGTATGTTTCATTGTTAGCTACATATTTTGTGCAGGTATCTCAAAAAAACTACACATACATATAGAAAACCATGAGCTACAATGAAACCATGTGCTAGAGTAAAAACATGAGCCAATACCACGTGCTAGAATAAAACCATGTGAGAAAACTATTGGAGGTTACAACAAAATCCTCAAAGCTAGGGCTCCCTCCTCAAAGTGAGAATAATGTAACTAATCTCACACGTGTGATTCAAAGGAGGAGAGAGAAGAAGGGCGCCCTCCTAATTTTGAGAAAATCTTCAATTGTTTCACATGTGTGTGTTAAAGGGAGACCCTAGGACAAGGGTGCCCCCTAACTAACCCTCAAACCATGCAAAAACATGTGAGAATAGGTCAAAGGATGAGGTGATCCCCTTATAGAAGGTTCTATAAGCCTTCCCTTGTAGCATCCACACTATAATCCCCAATTTAATTAAAGCATAATGTAGATATGAATGTGGCTATGACTAAGTGATGTAATATTCGAATAGTATTTTTTGGTTTTAATAAATATAATGTGATGTCAATCACTGGGGGGTATGGACAGAGATGGGGGATGAGTTTTCTAGTTCAAGAGAAAAGAGTGTTGAAGAGGGTTACAAGGGGAAAATTTATTATGGGTATTACTTCAACCCATTTCCCTTAATTTTATTTTCATTAGGGGGAAATTCTATTTTTTGTTTGAGTCTATGAGAGCCCAATCATTAAAATCATGTCAGATGGTGGGTGTGAGAGTTACATCCCATAGTTATTGGAAGCATGGAGATGAAGTAAAATCAACATTGGGTAGAGTGGTCAATCAACTGTCTTGGGAAAATAGAGAAAATTTGTATGGGAGAGAATAGACAGTTTTTCAATTTAGTTTTTACATGAACAACGAGAAGATAGAAAGGAGGAGGGCACTGGAGTTAGACCAAGAAGTATGGGATAATTATGGATCATGCTAGATCATTTTTGGATCGTTCTGCAGCTGAATATTGAAGATCCAAGTTGTTAGGCCTAAATAGTGAACTCTTGTGTGAGTTGCACTTTAACAATAATTGTTTGTTGTTGTTTTCTTACCAGTGAGTTCCCTTGAGTTCCCAATAGATATATTCCTAGTTACCCATCCCATAGAGACCATGATAAATGAATGGGATGCTATATGGAATGAGATCAGTGAAGGGGTATATTACTTGGGTTGGGAAGGTCAATAAGAAGAGAGATAGAGGAAATTTGAGATAGTTGTAGGAAAATACAAGTGGTTTGTGGGATATTGAGTTGTGAGTGGACTGTGAGAGGCACCCTTATCTTGTGGATTCCTATGCCCATATTGGGGGTGACTTGTTTTTGAAATTTGGAAAAACAAGTCTATAGTTGGGTGGAGCTTCCTTCCCAAGTAGTTGGTTTCACAAACATTTTAAAAATATAAGTGTTTGTCTATTTTCTGAGTTTTCTTATGAGTTTTATGGTGGTGTTTTTACCATATGCATGGGGATGGTTTTTATTTGTTGTTGTAGATGATTACGTGGATGCATTATGTTCATTTATAATTTTTTATATGCATTCAATTATGGATATCATGATCTAGTTAAATATGTATTTAATTTGTAGCTGGTAAGCTACAAGAATTAATTAGCAAAAGAAATTTTTGAATTTATGTGTATTTTCTGCATGTAATGTTCCCTGGTTAAGATGAGGGACATTGTTGATTGGTATCAGAGCCACATGTTCAAAATTGATCCTTCATGGTCCATATGTGACATGTAGAATTTGAATTTGCATAATTAAATATTAGAGGATGTTTGCAAATTGTTTAAAATGTTCAGGGAAAAGATTGGGAATTTTCCTGCAATTTTGGGAGATTTGTATTTAGGGGTTAAAATCCATAATTTATAACCACTGAATGGGTAAATTCAATCCTATAATTGGCTGAATTTACAAATTTTTTGGGTATCCATGGAGAAATTGGGAAAAAATCTCCAATTTATGAGTGAATTCAAGAGGAATTCCTTCCTAGAAACATCAATCAATCACGCATGGAGGTAATTGGTTGTTTCCAGAAGTCGATTTGAAACATACGAGGCCCAAATTTTCCATGGTAATCTTAATTTTAGAGCTTCCGTGGAGGTCATAAAAGATTCTATGAATTTGGGACATTTTTTGAAAATTCAAATTTTTTGAAGAATTGGAAAAATTATGAAATTCGAAAAAAATCGAGTGGTTTTCCGTACATGACATCAACATGGCATGGAGGACATGTAGAAGTGACATAGAAGAGGTGACATGTAATTCCATGGTGGTAGGTCCACGGTGGCATTCAGTGGCATGATGGCAAGGTCTGCAGTCTGTAGTGGTGAATCTAGCAGGTGACATGGGAGCCAGATGAGAACAATGGTATAGCTCAGTACCATAAGCAGTATCGCATGGGTAGAGAAGAAATTTTTCCCAATACCTTTATCAATAAGATACCACTAAAAAGGTTCCATGTATCAACAAAATTTTGGAGTGTCACACCGCAGAGGGGGTGTTAATGTTCAATCACTTTGGCAATGTGATAAGGCCTCTCCACCATTGATCTCTCCTAATCTCCATCATTCGATTTAGGAAGCATGAAAGTTCAAATTTCTCATTGCAAAGGGGTTTTTAAGCCTCACACATGTTAGTGATGTGACATGGTCTCTCCACCATTGATCTCCCTTAATATCTATCATTGGATTGGGGGAGAAAGCAAGTTTGCACACTGAGGTAAGGGTATGGGATGTGACCCACCGATCGCTGCATCTAATGAATGGGAGCCACATGGAGACCTGGAAGATAAGGTGAGACCCATGTTCCATCCGAACTTATATTTCTTCCAGTTGGGTAGTTAGTATAGGTGGGGCCCGTAAAATATTAATATTTTATTAATGTTTAAGGTCTATATAAAGGGAAAACAGGAGAGAGTTAAGGGAAGGAAGATGATGAAGGATGATGGTGCAAGGCCAGGTGGGCTAAGAGGGGTACATGGTGTTACCTCACGGTTCCATTTGGACCCAGAATGACACATCAATAACCACATCATCAAATATACCACGTAAGAGAAATTGTCCTATAGTCTAACAAAAAAAACTAAGTGTGCAGCCAAAATTGTATTTTGGCCATAATAGAAGCATAATAACTCAGAAGAAGATATTATTTTTTGGGTTTTGTCCATAGTGTCAAGGCTACATAAGTGCCAAATAGGGCCATTGGCCAATTATGCTCTGATTTTCCAGAAAATTTGAATTACCTGTTTTTTAAGATCATGGTCAAGCTTAGTGGGAAGAGCATAGTTACTGTTGAAACTTGTACAAAATGTCAAAAAAGTAGACATGAAAATATTGTGTGAAGGGATTGGTTAGATTCTAAGGATTTTGTATTGGAGATGCCAAAATTGGGGAAAATCCATTATTCAGGGCCATTTTTTGGGGATTTTTAGAGGAGGAAAAGGGTCCCACATGGAAAATCTAGAAAACTTTATTTACTCAACATTTTGTATGATCAATAATAAAGAAAAATTTGGTGTAGTGAAGTTTTTCCATAAGTGCATAGTTTGGGGAGATAACCAATTTGGATAAAAATTCAAGTCTGGAAAAAGGGGTAAAAAGGGGGAAATTTGTCATTTCTAGATTGCTATAGTTTTTAATTGGAGCATAAAATTGAAAATATGAGATTTGTTATGAATTCCCCGTCATCATTATTATCTATGTATCATACAAAATTTTCCTCGGTTTCTGAAAGATTTACTTCTACAAGTGACAGAAGTTGGTTTATGGGATTAATTGCACTAGAATGAAAAGTGTACAAAAGGGGTAAATTAACAACTACAACTTTTTCCTTAGAGCTCATAATTGAGCAAGAAATAATTCATTGGAAATATATTGGAGAGGAGAATCCATATATCAACCCATAAAATTGATCTGGGTAGTTTAAGTTACAACCAACACAAAAGAAGATGATTGGTGGAATTAGAAAGAAAAAAAATCCAATTATTTTCCATAAGTGTATATATTTTTGTCTAATAGAAAATTGTTTGCATGCACATTTTATTGCAAAATTTAGAGGTACAAGAAGACAATTTTGTTCCTATATGAGAATCGCATCCATGGAATATTCCTAAGGGTCTGACGGTCATGAAGAGGAATTCATAAGGCTACATATCATCATGGAAAATTATGAGACATAGTATAATGGAAGAAGAGAAAGGCATGAGCCTCTAACTATCAGAAACCTGTAGAGAGAAGTGTAGAGTTATAGTGAAGATAATGAAAATATTATGAAATTCTAGGTAGAGATACTTCATATTCTGAACATGTTTTAGAGGAAAGACAATAAATACTCTGGCACAAAGCAAGAAACTAGTACTAGAAAAGTGACAACATCCAAATCCCATAGCAGAAGGGATGAGCATGGAAATGAAAGGAAATCAAGGAGTATGAACAGGTTCCATCATTCCCCAAGGAAATCCACCAGGAGATCTCATGCAATTTTAGGGTCATGGAGTAGCCCAAGTTTATCTCATGTTAGGAGGCAGAGGAGAAGGCTCGAGGAAGACATATTGCAAGGTGAACTCAAAAAAATCAAGCCACCTAATTTCAATGGTGAGCACATGAAGGGAGAAGAGGTTGAGGCTTGGCCATTGGAAATGAAGAAATATTTCCAGTTGCATGATTATCCCTCTAGGGTAGAAACAAGAATTGCAACCTACCACTTGAAATGAAATACAACCATGTGGTGGGATCAACTTAAGCAAGCCAAACACATTGATGAGAAGAAGGTATCATGGAGGTAGTTCAAAGGATTCTTCCAAGAGAATATTTTTTTGAGCATTACTATGAGAGGAAGATGAAAGAGTTCTTTGAACTCAAATTGGGAAGCATGGAAATGGATGAATATGAGAATAGGTTATTTAAGTTGTCAAATTATTTAGGCTTCATAAAGGATGAGAAGGTAAAAATCCAAAGGTTTCTAAGTGGGTTACCTTCACTCTAAAATGACAAGATACAATATGATAACCCCGGAACATTGGAGGAGACCATAAGGATAAGAAAGCAAAGGGAGGTTTGTCTTCCAAAGAGCTTGGAATGACAAGATGAAAGGAAAAAGGAATCAAAGGAATAAAGTGTTTCATCCACCCCTTTTCGAGAACAACTCCCAAACAAATTAGAAAGGACATTCAACCCAAAATGAGAACAAGAAAACATATTCATTTTGGAAAATTACAAGGAAACAACCTTTACAGTGTTTGGGATGTGATGGAAATCACGTATATAGGGACTTCCCTCACAAAGGTGAAAGAATGAGCACTTCCACAACATTCAGGAGTCTGAAATAGTTGAAGACATAGGAGGAAGTATTCCAAGGATTTATGTAGCCTTGGACAACAAACAAGAAAAGTATCAATCGCCCATGATTGAAGTAGAAGGTAAGATTAATAACCAACCTGTAGAAATTTTAATTGATTTTGGAGCTATCCATAGTTATATCATCTCTAACATTGTTGAAATATTTCACTTGCAAAGGATTAAGCATAAGAAATATTGGTTAGTTCATTTAGCCACAAGGGCTAAAAGAAAGATCATTGAGTTTGTTAAATATTGTCCAATAGACATAAATGGACTCAACACAAAGGTAGAGTTGAAAATCAAACCATTGGGTTCATATGGTTTTCTAATTGGCATGGATTGGCTGGAAAAACACCATGTTGTCCTAGATTGTTACAACAAGAAATAACTTGTCTTGATGAGGGAGGACAATGGGGAAATATTCAAGGCATTCCAAGAGTTTTAGTTGCTAGATAAATTTCGACCATGCAATTGAAAAAGAGTTTCATGAAGGGATGTCAAATTTTTTCAGGTTGTATGGAAGAGACATCTATAGATAAAGTGGAAACTAATGAATACCATCTGGTCTTGAAATATTTTGAAGATGCTTTTGGGGAAATTCCAGGATTTCCACCAAAGAGAGACATTAATTTCTCTATTGACTTGGTGTCAGGAGCTTCCCCGATATCAAATACACCTTACGGAATGGGAACACTAGAATTGAAACAGTTGTAGATGCAACTTGAAGAGTTATTAAAGAAGGGGTATATGTTGGGTCAGGGGTAGACCCAGGGTTCAACTCTAACAACATACCAATAAACCCTAACGATTGGCCCTTACAGAAACACTTGCGAAGTAGATGAAGTTTAACCCAAAGTAGCAACAAGGGGGTTGCAGGACACAGGTGTCTACAACAAGAGGAAATTCAAGATGATTCCAAACCAACAACGCAAAATAACCTAGATATTCTTAACAATATTATGCTTAACTTCATGAAGTTAGTTATATCTTCTTATCTTCAACTTGAAAAAAATAATAGTGCACTAACAATATAAAAGATAACAAATAACAAAGCATCAACCATATAGAACAATAATATTTTTCATGGTTCACCCTCTCCCTAGGGCTATGTCCACAAAACTGTGTTCATTGATAGAATAGATGAAAATATACGGTTCTATCTATGCACTCAGTTGCAGATCCTTCTCTCTCTTCCTCTTTATTCCCTATCCCTATGCACCCAGTTGCAAAGTAGATCTTCGCACCCAGCTGAAGACAAAAAATTCAAGAATGCCCTAAAAAATAACACTCTTACATCTCAACACCACTATCACACCTCCTTCTCAACTCTTCTAGACCTCTATTTATACATTCCATGGCTCTTAGAAAACCTTGTACCGAAGCACAGGTGCCAAAACCCTAGATCCACATTGCCAAAACCTTAGGTCCAGATAACCCTTATTTTAAGGACTTCACTGACCTGTTCCTCCTTCTTCTTCGCAAGGTGCTCAAAAACACCCATTAGTGTATTCTTCTTCTTGCTGATTTGTCCATGATCTATCTCATTTTCTTCCTTGATCTTCTCTTTCAACGACTTTGTTTCCTTTACTTCGTTCCTTCTTTTATGCTTCTTTAACCACTTCGACCCTTCCTCGGTTTGTGTGCCTTTCACACACTTCATACTTTGTCCTTCTTCTTACTTAATCTTCTCTTTTTTCCTTAATACATGACCAAGGGCCAACAGACCCCCAACACTCACATGTGACTCGTCCCGAGTCACTGCATGGTTGAGCCCTTTGTATTAATTCGACTGTAGACTACGCAAAGCAGCCTGTGTTTTCTTCTCTGTCCCTCCTTATCATGTGCAGACTGTATTTTCTGTGTCTGGTACCTAATTTCAACTGCACGTGGTACCTAAAACCTTCTTCATTTTCTTTTACTAAGAGCTGCGAGGCAGCTAGTTGTCATAATACAACTTCAATTGGATCCCATTTACTAAACCATCCTTCCATTCTCCATTAAGAGTCTTCAATTGTGTAGTTCCACCTTCTGTAACATAGAAAACCTCAAATGTCCCAAGACAATGTGTTATGAACTTTCATGTATCCTTCATGAACTTGTTGTCATATAAAAGTACCAAATATCCTTGTTTAAATGCTTTCTTCTTGATATGTTTATCATGGTAAGTCTTTTCTCATTCTTTTTGTACCTGTTGGTGCAATCCTGCAATGAACCTGTCTTCCTATAGTTCTATCAACTGCGCGAGCCTATCTTGAACAATGTTGGTCTCATCCATACTTGTAAATGTTGCAATTCTTAAACTAGGAACCAAATATTCCATACGTACCACTGCTTCTTGGCCATAAACTAACTTGAAGGGAGTCTGTGTTGTTAACATTGTGCAAGTAGTTGGATAAGCCCATAACACTACTGGAATTTTCAAATCCTAATCATCTTTGTTAACACTACAAATATTAGCCAGTGTTGTCTCCAAAATCTTATTGAAAGCTTCAACTGTACCGTTCACCTGTGGGTGATATCGTGTGCTCTTCTGATGGTGAACTTTGAACTCTTAATTCAAGGCTTCAATAGTTTTGTTAATGAAGTGTGTGCCTTGATCACTCATAAGGATCTTTGGGCATCCAAATATGGTTATGATATCATCAAATATGAACTTTGCAATTGTAGCTACACTATAGTCTTTAATTTCTCTTGCTTCTTCCCATCTGGTCAAATAATTTGTAGCGGTGATGATGTATCGAGCTCCTATGCACTTTCCTGGTGGGTTGATAGGCCCCACAAAGTCAATAGCCCATTTCTCAAATTCTTTTAAAGTTAGCTGAGGTTCTAAAGGCATCTCATCCCTTCTAGAAGGCTTCCCTACTCTTTGACATACATCATAGGCTCTGTAGTATTCCTTAGCATCCTTATGTAAAGTGGGACACCAGAGTCCATCTTTGAGAATCTTCTGTGATATTTATTTCCCTGCATAATGCCCTCCTGCAATGCCTTCATGTTCTTCTTCAAGAATCAATGGTCCTTCTGACTCCATAACACATCTTGTTAAGATTTCATCTGGTCCCATATTATATAATTATCCAACTATAAGTTGAAAATATGCAACGCAGACTACCAACTGTTTCTTCTTAATAACTGTATACTCGCGAGGTGCCATTCCTGTGGACAGGAACTGGACTATCTCGGTGAATTGATCATCGACTTTATTGATGTCCAACAACTGTGCATCTGGTAGTGTATCATCCAAACTTGTAGGTTCCTCTCCATGTTCTAACCTGGATAAGTGGTCAGGTCCCTTATTCATTCATCATGGCTTGACCACAACCTCAAAGTCATACTCATGGAATAATAATAGCCATCTGCATATTCTTCCCCCCAACACTGTCTTGTTGACTAAGTACTTCAATGTAGAATGATTAGTAAACATCTTAAAATGTCCTCCTAAAAAGTAGTGTCTAAACTTATGCAACGCATATACCATAGCTATGCCTTCTCTTTCAGTGGTAGTATAATTCATTTCACATGTATAAAGCTTCCTGCTAGAAAAGGCTATAGTGTGGGCAATATCTCCTGCACCTGGGTGTGCTAAAATGGATCCTAATGCAATGGATGAAGCATCGACATGAACATGGAATTACTTACTCCAATCTGGTAAAACCAAAATCAGCACAGTGATCATTTTCTGTTTTAATGTGTCGAAGCTCTGTTGGCATTCCTCTGTCCATTGAAACTTACTATACTTCTTTAATAGATTCTCCATAGGTGTTGTTATCTATGTGTAACCCTTAATAAACTTTATGTATTATCCAGTGTGTCTTAATGCAGTGCACAACTGTCTCATCGAAGTAGGAGGAGGTAGATCAACAATGATAGTGATCTTAGAAGGATCTACCAACAACCCCTGCTTACACACAGTGTCCTAACAACACTCCAAAAGGTGAAAATAAAATACGCTTCTTCAAGTTCATGGAAATCTGACATTGCCTCGACTTATCCAACATTAATCTCAAACATTCAATATGATCTTTCAATAGAATAAAAACGATCTAGTCATCAAAGTGTACTTCCAAAAAATTATGTAAAAATTCCTTAAATGCTTCGACCACCACCGTGGAAAAGATGGTTGGCGCATTCTTCAAACCAAAAGGAATCACAATGTACTGAAAAGAACCCCATTTTGTTGCAAATGTAGTCTTATGTCTGCCCTCCTTAGCAATTCTGATCTGGTGATAGCATGAAAATCCATCTGTGAATGAATAAACTTCCTGTCCTTCTACATTATCTAGAACTTCATCGGTAAAAGGTGTAGGAAATGGATCATGTAGACATGCATCATTCAATTTTCTTAGATCTACACAGATTTTGATTTCTCCTGTCTTCTTATCTTGGAACACCATAGGGTTGATCCATTTAGATTCTTCGACTGGTTCTATAATTCCTTCTTCCATCATTCTATCTAATTCATTATTAACTTTTTGCTTGTACTTGGGATTCAGTTTTTAAGGCCTCTACTTAACAAGCCTTGCATCTGCTTTGAAAGGAATCTTCATTTCCCCCTGTTGGCATGTTTAACGGAAGAGTGTACTTGTCATTGATGGAAAGAACAAAAGGCAGAGCAGAAGGCGAGAAAGCTCAGGAGGAAGAATGACAGGACTGTTGGAGGATCGTTACCGTCGGATATGCAAGATCGATCAACGATAGGGATGAATTATGGAGAGCGAAAGGAGAATTAATTGACTTTCTCTTTCCAATCCCACAATTATTCAAGACTATCCAATCTTATAGCTTCGAATATCGACGATTGTGGTTGATATAACAAACAACCAGATTAAGTCGGATTAAGTCATGACCAGCGAATGCGCAACCGCCAGATCAACAACAGGGATAGATTGTTGAGATTGAAAGGAGAATTAAATATCATGTTATTTCCAATCCCACAATTAGTCAGGATCGTCAGATCTTATAGCCTTGAAGATTGACGATTGTGGTTGACTCACCAATAGTGCACAAATTCAAATTGTGGATTTTGGGTGACGAGTTAAATCACTCGCAAGTTGTGGTTCCACAATCATCCTTGATCGTTGAAATGCTTCAAAGAGTATTCACAACCGTTGGATCATTCTTGAGTGGAAGGATAGGATAAGCAAGGAAAAATGGTTGAGAATTCGTTTATCTGAATACCCATCAGCCGTTGGATCATTCTAATTGGAAGGACATGATAAGATAGAGAAGCATCATCATAGATATATTGAGCCATCGATCTAATAACATGATCGACAAACAACATTTAGTTCGGGTCTAAAGTTGCAAGGAGGTTACTGTTCAGGGAATCTCACTTCATAAGAATTGGCAACTTGAAAATTTGAATTACCCGAAGTCTGAAATGAATAAGGAGCACCAGATCTGGAGAATATTCAATGATCATTAGATCAGAGAGAACCATGTTGGTAGATCATGTCAACAAGACTACATCAACAAGGACACATGGCACAATCAGACAATGACAAGTGTCAAGTTGAATCGGCATTTCAGGTACGTGAAAATCATGAATCTGAGTGACACATGGAGCCTACTCAGCTCGTGACATGTCATCAAGTGACGTAAGTAAGTTATGTCACTCCAGGAGTTTTAGTTCAGGAGTTTTACCACCAGCACTTGCCCAAATTTCCGAAGTCCCAAAGTGGACATGGGTCATCCGATCTAAAGAACACTTCAGGTTAACACTCAACCATTGATCATATAGCAATGTAAGGATCGAATATGACCATTGATCTGGTTCCGTGATATAAATGAGAACCGTCTGATCTGTTCGAAAAAATCTTCTTTGGGATATTTGAAAGGTTGTGAAGTCCCGAAGACAAGAAGGGAAAAGTTTTGAAGTCCAGAGACGTGAAAGGATCACAGTCGTTGATCCTAAAGGGACATGTGTCAGTGGATTTTCATCTCTGGAATATTGACGTACAGAGGAAAGAAGGGTTTGAGAGTTGAAACTCTGAAAGCCCAGACCAAGAAATAAATCACAGTCGTTAATTTAGGAAGGTCAGATCTGATCCACATAACATGAAAGAACGAATCTGAAGTGTCAGTTCAAGATCACCGTCACGATCACGAGATCGACAGTCCCCTCGCATTGTGGGGATTGAAGGTGCATGAACGTTAATGAGTTGAGGGTGGACCTCAATTGAAACCACGGTTTTGGAAAAAGGACACTTGGAGGCTCGAGGTAAATTGCGGGGTGAAACACAGTTTGATCTCAAACCACCTTTGGTCGTGCCCGCAATCACGTGGTCACATGAGAGCATCGCCCAACGTCACATCAGTGGAAGATTGAGGATGGATCTAGCGCTGCTAGGCTCCACATTGGAGGTTACACATTGAAAATTCAAAAAGCATCTGCATGTATAATCCAATGACGCTGATCAAACTGAATGTGATCAAAGTTTTGTTGTTTTATCTCATGATTTCTTGATCAGTTATGATTCAGTTACACTAAATGAATCATTTCTCTGGGATGTTGGAATCATGGCTCTTGAGTAGTCTGATATTTCCAACATGGGCATTGGAGATTTAGAGAGTAATGGACGATGAGGGCATGAATAAAATAAAGAAGTCGTGACAGAGGAATGTTGTTGTTTCTCGGTAAAATAAGTTGAACTGTATGTGATCAATTAGAAAGCAGGAACAAAGACGAAAAGATGCAGAGATGAAGAACATAAGTTGGACAGAGAAGAAATGGTGAAAACAAAATATTGTACAAGAACCAAGGAGAAGATGGACAGAGACATCAAGTGGAGCCAAGCATGAACAGATAGAAGCAGAGAAGAATTTCAAAACAAAGAATAAGTGGTAAGCATTGAAATGTTTGTATTGTTGTAAGGTATTATTCAAGTAAATATTTATAATCAAGGTGGTAGGGTGGTGCTAGGGAGGACTGTTTTCCTCAGAGTTTCAAGTAGGTGCTTGAACACAGGTAGTTGTAGCTTCCATTTAGTTGTAGCCAAAAAAACCAAGGTGGTAGGGTGGTGAAGGGTGAACCATTTTTCTCTGTTATATAGGTTGGTTCCTATGTGGCTAGAAGTTGGAGCTTCCATCCAGTTGGTGTTGGAACACTTAAGGAGTTGGTGCTTCCTTCTAGTGGGTGCTAGAGAAACCAGAGAGTTGGTTCTCTCATCAAGTTGCATCTTGTTAAAGAAGAGGTTGTAGCCTCATTTTGAGTTGGTGCTCAAAGAAAGATGATGTACAAAACTTAAAAGACTGCCTACCATTCAAAGAAGAAGAGGTTTTCTCCCTTTATGGGTTTCCTCATGAATATATGTCTCTATGTATATCATATGTGTGATTTATGTTTTCTATTCCTTTTGTTCATGTCTTTCATAATCTTGATGATCATTTGGAGAAGTTTAATAATATTTTAAATAGGCATAAAATTGTTTAAGCATAGTAACAAATGATTCACCCCCCCCCCTCACCCTCTCAGTTGTCTTAGTAATTCCAACAATTGGCATCACAACAGGTTCCTTTTATCTAAGGGCAGATCCTAGAGCTTAAACATGACTAGCCATGAAGGAACTTCAACCAATAAGGCCCCCATGTTCAATGGAACAAACTTTGCCTTCTGGAAAGTTAGGATGAGAACCTACATAATGGCTTTAGGTGCAGATGTCTGGGATGTGGTAGAGACTGGTTATGTAAAGCCAATTGTAATAGCTTCTAAGGATGACAAGCTAGAATTCAGCTTCAATGCTAAGGCTATGAATGCTATTCTGAGTGGGCTTCTAGAAGCAGAATTTGTAAAAGTTATGCACTTAGAATATGCCAAAGAAATGTGGGACAAACTCATTAGTAGTTACGAAGGTAATGAGAAGGTAAAGGATGCCAAGATTCAAACCTACAGATTACAGATTGAACAGCTAAAGATGAAAGAGGATAAAACTGTTGATAAGTAATTTTCGAGAGTTGAAGAAATATTAAATGAAATGAAAGGACTTGGTGAAAAAATTGAGGAAGCCTCTTTAGTTTAGAAAATTTTGAGATCTTTGACATATAGGTTCAACCCAAAGGTCTCTTTTATAGAAGAACTTAATGATCTAAAATCTCTTCCTATTGACCAACTCCTAGGAAATCTGACTTCTTATGAAATGAGGATAGGTAAAGATAAACCCACCTCTAGATAAGCATCATTAAAAGTAGATAAGAATGAGGATTTTGAGCCTGATGAAATTGAAGTAAAATTTGTGAGAAGACTAAAGAAAGGATCAGGCAAGTACCAAGGGAAGTTACCCTTCAAATCTTTTAACTGTAGAAATATAGGTCACTTTTCATCTAAGTGTCCACACAAGAATAAGGGCCAGAACACTGAAGGTGAAGAGAAGTACAAATCCAAGAGATTTGGTAAAAGAAAAGTTTATGTGTAAACAATGATGACTCTTCAGGAGACACAGATAATGATTCTTCTTGTGAAGATAAGGTTAATGAATTTATTCTTATGGCCAAAGACAAATATGATAATAAAATCATAGGAAGTGATGTTGATGATGAAGAATTTTTGGTTCAAATGGAATGAGAACTGATCATTTCTCTAGACGAAATTGCTAGACTCAGATTTAAGAAGAAAAAGCAAAAAAAATTGTTGATACAGTTCGAGAAAGATACTAAAAAAATTGATGAAGACTTTTCCCTGATAAAAGTGGAATTAGAAGAGGCAAAGAAAATAGAGGACATTCTAAAACAACAATTATCAGAAAAGAAGGAAATATGTGAAGCCTTGGAAGAAGAGGTTGTAAAAACTAGAAAAGAGATGGAGAAGTTTAAAGCATTGTATCTCCAAAATATTCCAAGCATTAAAGCCTCAACATAACTAAATGAAATTCTGAGCAAACATAGATCTCCTTTGTTGAAGACTAGTTTAGACTATGTAAGTGGTTCAAGAAACAAACAACCAGAAAGGAAAGAGTCAGTAAACATGATCAAGTTCCAAGTCAGCAGACAATCAGATCATGTGAGTACTCTACCACCAAAAGCTAATAAAGACAAGATGATCCCTGATAAAAACCAAAGATATCAGAAGATGGAGCAACAAATTCCAAGAAGAAAGCCATCCTTCAGGTACCAAAATTTCTTCCATGGTTACTATTTTTACTGCTCTAATTTTATTCATAAGATTTCAAATTGTCAAATTAAGTTTAGAGACATGCAACTAAGGAGATCAAGAAATAAACAATCTCTACAACATAGAACTAAACAACCAATGAGTAGACAAAGTTGCACCAATCACTTTGACCTATTGAACATTGATATTGAATGCTATAATTGTCATAACTTTGGCCACAAAGTTGCAAATTGCCATCTAAAGAATTACAAAGAAGATCCAAGGATAAAACCCTTAGCTAGAAATGTCAGCACATGGAAAAAGAAAGATAGTGAAAAATGTGGTCTAGTACTTTCAGCTCAAAAACAAAAAAAACCCTGGTATATAGACAGTGGATGTTCCAAGCACATGACTGGAGACAAGGATAACTTTTTGTCTATAAGTAAAAGAAAAATAGGAAATGTGACCTTTGGAAATGATGAACCAAGTAAAATGAAGGGTAAAGGGATAGTGAGTTTAAGTAATGGAAAAGGAAAATCCCAAGATGTTCTTCTTGTATATGAGTTGAAGCATAATTTTATCAGTGTAAGTCAAATGTGTGAGAGAGGATGCGAAACGAATGCAAAGTGGTGTTCACTTACAAATATTATAAGATAAATTCTATAAACTCAGGACAAGTGGTGGCTAAAGGCATAAGGACAGATAATAATGTATATGTGATGAAAGAGGATAGAGAAGAGTGTCATCTAAGAAAACATGACGAAAGATGGTTATGGCATAGGATACTTGGACATCTAAACTTTGACCACTTAATCAAGCTCAAAAATCTTGAGGCAGTAAAAGATCTTCCAAGAATATCAAATCCATAAGATTTTGTGTGTAAACCCTGCCAAGTAGGAAAGCTAATCAGGACACAGTTTAAATCCAACATCTCTACTTCAACAGAGAATCCACTCCAATTATTTCATATGGATTTATGTGGACTATCAAGACAGGAAGGAACAAGGAAGGAAAACTACTTCGTGTTGATCATTGATGATTACTCCAGACTCACTTGGGTTGCTTTTCTCAAAGAAAAAGATGAAGCATTTGAGAAATTTAAAATATTTAAGGCCTTAACTGAGAATCAAATAGGCAACAGGTTAAAGGAAGTAAGGTTAGACAGAGGAGGAGAATTTATGTCAAGTGATTTCAAGGAATTATGTGATAAACATGGGATCAAGAGATAATACACAATCCCAGGAACTCCACAGCAAAATGTAGTTGAGAGGAAAACCAGAACAATTCAGCAAATGGCCAGGTCAATGATGAATGAGAAGAACATTGGTCAAAAGTACTGGGTAGAAGAAATACTCACAACAATCCATATTTTTAACAAATCCCACCTTAGACCACACAGTGACAAGACGCCTTATGAACTATGGTATGGAAGACCTGCTTCAATCAAACACTTCAAAGTCTTTGGGAGTAAGTGCTACATCAAGAATAATAATTAAAACCTTGGCAAGCAT
>ML833674.1:58999-75701 GCA_009831015.1 Picea engelmannii
AAAACTATATAAAATCCTTAGAAATTTGAATATTTTTACAAAAATATCGCCAATCATTTATAGTTGGCATATGAAGGATTAGTAAGATTCGCCAAGGTTTCTACATTTTAAAATAAATTTCCATCCTTAAAATCATCCCTGAACCCATGGCTGTGATCTTTGCTTCATCACCCGAATCAGAACCTAAATCATGTTGTATGGTTGCATCAGTCTTTGACTTCCCTTTGTTGCCAAACTTTTTGGGTCTTCTTTCAGGATGAAGTTTCCAACAATGGTCTTCATCATGGCCATCTTTTGAACAATGTTTGCATGTGAATTTTTCTCCCTCTTTCTTAACAACAACATTATTTTTTCCATTGCCCTTGAACTTCCTCTTTCCTTTGTCTCCATGGCTGAAAGAATTCTTGTTACCCTTATGAGTTTCGTTCCTTCCTCTTGCTTCCAAATGAGTGGCCTGAACACAAACTTCACCTAGATTTGAAGGATTAAACATGAGTATTGTATGTCTCAAATAACTATGTAAAGCTCCAATGTATTTGAGTAAATTTTCTTGAGAAGACAAATCTACTCCCAAAACCAAAGATCTTCTCCTAAATTCTTGAGTAAATCTTTGTACATTTTGTCCTTTAGCTTGTCTAAAAATTTTCCAATCCATAGTAGCTTTTTGCATATATGTCAATGGGTAAAATTGTCTTTTAATTGCAACAATAAAATCATTCCAAGAGGTTAAAATTTTACCATGTTTCTTCATGTCCTCCTGAGTCTTGGATTCCCACCAAATGAGTCTTGCACTATCCAATCTTAAAGAAGCAAGATGAATCTTAGTTTCATCATCTTGAATTTTTTGTATCCTACAATACACCTCAATCTGACGAATCCAATTGTCTAATTTATCAGCATTTACTTCTCCATTGTACATTGGCAATTTGAATTTAATATCAAGCTTTAACGAAGGAATTTGTGAAGGATTTTTACCATGTCCTTTTGGATAATTTTGAAGAGGTCTTGAATTGGTAGAAGAAGAAGAAGATGGAGGTGAGGGTGGTGGAGAAGCACTATTCCCTCCATTTCCATTTGGAGTTTTATCACCACTGTCTCCCTTGTGCTTTGAAGGGTTGGAGCCTTCACCTTGCAATCCTGTATTCCTTTCCATCAAGATTTTCATCATCTCTCTCATTTCCATGAAAGCCTTTCTGAGAGCTTCATCTTCTGAAGGAACATGTTCATGACTCTCTTCATGAGCCATACTTGGTGAATGCCTCCTTGAAACTTGCGGTGATGATATAAGCTTCCTTCTTGAAGGATGAGAAATTGGATCTACAAGTTGACCTTCTCCTCTTGTGAGTTTCAACCTTGTGAGCATCAGAAAACAAAACACTTGCAAATAATCAAGTCTTCAAAAACCTATGCTCTGATACCAACTTGATCTAAAAATGAAGAAGACTTGTATTCTTGAAAGTATTTGCAAGTAAAATTTATGTGTTAAAATGCAAATGGATCAAATTTGCAACACAACTTTAATAGCATTTACTCATTCAAGTTGCATATAAACAGCAGCAATAATAGTGAACAGAAAACACATAACATAGCAAATGATAAAGGAGTTCACCCCTCTCTTGGGCTACATCTCCTGGTCCAACTTCCAATGGATCTTTTGTATTATTTGCTCAAAGTGCTCAAAAATGTGCTTTACAATGCTCAAAATGCCAAATAGACTGCTCCAATGGCTTCAGAACGTCCAAAAATCCCTAGCTGGGCTTTTTTGGCACCTCATTTGGTCAAAAATTGAAGAAGATAGGCTTCCTGGAAGTCCCCTTTCAAACTTGTTGTCTTTGCATCTACAAATTGCACCCTTGTTGGCTCAACCTATCCCACACGCATATTTAAGCATTAAAACTCAGCACCGGACGCAACCGTGCAAACTGTTCAAACTATAGGACGGTTACGGGCGCACCTAGCCCCTAACCACCAAGGTCGTGGTTGTATGACCCATGTGACCGCGCATTTAAAGAATAAGGGCCAAGTGTGGTCGTGACAAGTGGCGGGTGTTGGTTTACATAACCGTTTGAACCGAATTCAAATCCAAACCAAAACGCATACCCACGCGCGCACACCAACTATATAACAATGTTCATATGGCAACAAAATATGTGACCAGGGGCTGGGGCTAAGCCCCAGCCCGGACCCCTGCGCCAATACATAACAAACTCAAACTTAAATAAATACAAAGCCATTACATAGTAAGAACTACTATGGTGGCGCATTGGTTGCACGAACTTTTCAAAGACTATGCATGTGGGTGGAGGTCACGGGGTCGAATCCGGTGGACTCCAATAATATTTTATACAAGCAACCAATAACAAGGTGCCATGTGGCAGCCCATGACTGGGCCACGTGGCACCGTACAACCAACCAAATACTGCCACGTGTCGCAATGTCATTCGTCCACATCTGCCAACTGTCTACCACTCAGCTCTGCCATGTGTTGTACGGACTTCCACATCAGTAGTCGTATGGACTGTACAAACTATACAGTCAGCATCCCCCTTTTTTTTTCTTGTTTGTCATTTTGAACAGAACGCGATATCTCTCGCTCCCGATGTCCATTTTAACCCAAACAAGTTGCGTTGGGTTCGTAACAATGAGGCCTATGCTCTCGTTTGATTTGAAGCGATTCCAAGAACTTTGAATTTTGAGAAAAATTTGATCCCCTGGATCACCCATTGCGTGTGTGTCTAGCCTCTATGTCACTATCGCTATCTGAATTTTTGAACATTAGATTTCAAATCCAACTAATTACTGTATCTTCAATATATTCTTCTCATGCAATAACATCTTAATATTCAACTTCAAAAAGTGTAGAAACTTTCCTCTAGGTCCCTTGAAGAAATACCTCTATTCTTGACTATATGATTCCACTCAGTCAATAGCAAACTCAATAATGTACCCTCCAATAGTGTTGTCAAACCAGATATCCACTTCTCTAGACACAATGTTATCAATTTTCTTGACTTTATTAATCATCGTCAATGTCCAAACCACAGGTGGTCTAGATCTGATTTCAAACTGAGTGTCTGCTAATCTGGCTAACCACTCATACAACTCCTAATGAACTCCTGCAAAGAAAATCTCATGCACATCAGTAAAGATGTACCTTTCCAACCAGTCTTCTATATTGATGCTAGGGTTCTTTTTTTGAGCTACGACGAAGTCCCTTTCTTGTTATTCTATCCACTTCTGAATTTTTTTCTTCGATGTAAACCACCTTGACATCCCCTCAAGAAGATCCTGGTCCTGAAAATAGAACCATTTGTTGGCACAGGGGTAGACCCAAGGTTCAACTCTAACAATGCACCAACAAACCCTAACCAATAGCCCTTACGACAACACCTACAAAGAAGATGAAGTCTCACCTGAAGTAACAACAGAGGGGTTGCAGGACATAGGTATCTACAACCAGAGGAAATGAAAGATGATTCCAAAACAACAACGCAAAATAACCTAGAGATTATTAATAGTATTATGTTTAAATTCGCGAACTTAGTTATATCTTATTATCTTGAACTTGAAAAAAATAACAGTGCACTAACAATATAAAAGATAGAAAATAACAAAGCATCAACCATATAGAACAACAAGATTTTACATGGTTCACCCTCTCCCTAGGGATACATCCACAAAACTATGTTTATTGATAGAATAGATGAAAATATACAGTTCTATCTGTGCACTCATCTACAGGTCCTTCTCTCTCTTCCTCTTTATTCCATATCCCTGTGCACCCAACTGCAGAGTAGATCTTCGCACCCAACTGATGACCAAAAATTCAAGGATTCCCTAAAACATAACACTCTTACATATCAACACCACTATCACACCTCCTTCTCAACTCTTATATACCTCTATTTAAACATTCCATGGCTCTTAGAAAACCCTCGACCGAAGCCCATGTGCCAAAACCCTAGATCTACATTGCCAAAACCCTAGGTACACATAACCCTTATTTTAAGGACTTTGCCGACTTGTTCCTCCTTCTTCTCCGCGAGGTGCTCCAAAACACCCATTAGTGTCTTCTTCTTCTTGTTGATTTGTTCACGATCTATCTTCTTTGCTGCCTTGACCTTCTCTTTCAACGACTTGATTTCCTTTACTTCATTCCTTATTTTATGTTTCTTTAACCACTTCGACCCTTCCTCGGTTTGTATGCCTTTCGTGCACTTCATACTTTCTCTTTCTTCTTCCTTAATCTTCACTTTCTTCCTTAATACATGACCAAGGGCCAACAATATGTATTCCCAAGTGTGTCACCTTGGGGAGCCCCAACTCTTTTTGTGAAAAAGAAATATGGAAACTTAAGGTTGTGTATTTATTTCAAACAATTGAGTAAGGTTACAATAAAGAACACATATCCTTTTCCAAAGATTGATGATCTTTTTGACCAACTGAAAGGTGAAAGAATATTTTTCAAGACTAACTTGAGATTAGGTTATCATCAAGTGAGGATAAAGGAAGAGGATATCAACAAGATAACATTCATAAAAAGATATGGGAATTATGAATTCATAGTAGTTCCATTTGGGTTATCAAATACCCTAGTTGTTTTTGTGTGTCTAATGAATGGCGTGTATAGGGAATACCTAGAAACATTTGTGATTTTGTTCCTGGATGATATATTCATCTAATAAAGGATAGAATAAGAGCATGCGAAACATTTAAGAATGGTGTTGCAAGTTTTGAGATACCATAATTTGTATGCCAAACTAACCAAGTGCATCTTTTATCAAAAGAAGATTCACTACTTAAGGCATGTTATTTCAGCGGGTGGGATAACGATTGATCCCAAGAAGATAGAGATCATTAGAGGATGGCCAATGAAAAATAATATGAAAAAGGTCAGATCATTTATGGTTCTTGTTGGTTATTACCAAATATTTATAAAAGGATTTTCAAACATTGGAAGCCCCATTACTTATTTTCAAAAGAAGGGAGTGAAATTTGAATGGACTCTCAAATGTGAAGAAATTTTTCAGCAATTGAAATATGTTTTGACAAGTGCGCCGGTATTGAAGATTACATATCCAGATGAATATTTTGTGGTGTGCACTGATGCATGAAAGGAAGTGCTTGGTTGAGTCTTCACTTAAAAAGAGCATGTGGTATGTTATGAGTCTCAAAAACTAAAAGAGAATGAGAGGAATTATGCTACACATGAATTGGAATTAGTAGAAATCGTACATGCATTAAAAATATGGAGAAATTACATCATGGGGGTAATATTTGAGCTAAGGACAGGCCATTGTGTTATGAAACATTTTTTTGGACAACCAACATTAAATATCAGACAAAATAGATGGGTGTAATTTCGGAGTGAATTTGACTTTGAAATTCAGTATATAAAGGGAATACAAATCAAGTGGTTGGTACACTCAACAGAAGAGCTCATGAAATGAATATTTCAGCCATCAACATGTTCAACACAGATTTAAAAGAAGAAATTTTAGAGTCTGCAAATTCAAATTGGCAATATCTAAAAATAAAAGAAATATTACAACAAAGCATTTGACAACATAAATTTAATTATTATGAGTTGAAAGAGGATGGAATACTCACACATAGAGGAAAAATATATGTGCCAAATTCTTGTGAGATGAAAAATATAGTGTTGATGGAAATGTACAATGTGCCATATGTTGGGCACCTAGGATATCAGAAAACAATGGAAACTATAAGAATCAAAAACTTGTGTCCGGGAATGAAGAAATAAGTGGCTAATTACATAACCAAGTGTCTAGAATGTCAAAATGTGAAAACATAACATACACATCTAGAGGGGCTACTAAAGTCATTTCCCATTCCCAAGTGGAAATGGGAAGTAGTTATGTTGGAGCATGTTGTTTTGGGAGAAAATTTTGAGGAATAAGGAAGAGCTAAGAAAACGAGGTAGGAAGCTAAGGAATGGACCAAAGAAGCAGCACACGCCAAGAATCAAGGCAAAGAAGAGACAAAGAAAGAACGGTTGGATAGAAGACCAACCACGCGCAGGAGGTTGTAAAGTGGAAAAAATTAATCCACCAGGGTTAAGGTTTTAGTAATCAATATAATGCATTTAACCCACTTTTGGTAGTATAAATATATGATGTATGAGGTAGCTAGGGGATATCGATCTAATCTTTTTGGTAGAGAGTTTTGAAGAAAATTACTGAGTCCATTTTGGAGATGAGTCTATTTTGAGTTGTAACTAAGGGTTAGGTCACAAGCTGTGGAGCTTGGTGTGACACCGTTCATCCTCACACACTATTACCATGCATTTGATGCAATATGCGCAGCACAATCTTTTGAGGAAGATAAATAAAGAAGCATGGAATGCCAAATCTTTGTGGATGTAACCCAGGGGGGTGGACCATGGTAAAATATTGTTTCAATGTGTGGGATATGCTCTTTATGCTTTGCAATGTCTTTTATGATGAATGAATGGATAAATGAATGAATCTGTTAGAGTTAATTCATAGTGTGAACTAGATTAGTTATGCATAATGAATGTTAAAGGTTCAATTAATGGTATATCAGAATGATGGTATGGTAGAATGATGAATGTTGAAGTAGAATAACATGACTAGCATCCCCAAGAGCACCATCCCTTCCATGACTGCAGACATTTGGGTCCTACAGTAACCCATAAGCCATATCAGGTGAGACTGCATTGTGCACTATGTGCATAATTTTTCCTTCTGGTCTACAGAAGGGACGATGGTTTCTATGGTTTTGTTGGAGAACTAAGGTAGAACCCAAGTCAACCCATACTTCCAACAAATGGTTTCATTTTTGGTTGGAACTTAGAATATTGGACAAGAAGGGATTTGATAAGAAGGACAGTGAAGAGAATGTAATGGTAGAAAGGGATGTTTAGTCCATGGAATCCTACTAAGCAAGATATTGAAATATGGTTGGAGACAAAACAAATCGAGTTTGCGCAAAACGATAATACAATTTCTAGGGAAACGTTGTGCCAGTATTTGCAGAGGTACGTGTTTACTGATTTGCATGAGGCATATTTCAATTATTTTCCATAGTTGTTACGTGAGTGCATATTGAGGTTGAAGGATACTCATCCAACTAATAAGATAAGGCCAGTAGAGTAGACTAATGAGAATATTGCGCAGTTGGAAAGAGTCAATAATACATTCACACACATAATGTGTTTCTGGTTAGACAGTATTGTTGCAAGATTCATTATTGAGTTTGCAGTCGATACTGCGAAGTCATACACTGCTACAGAGGAGGATGTTTTAAAGGGAACAAGAGGGAGGTACATCAGGTCACTTTATACCTCGATCAATACCTTATTGCATGATAAAGGAGTGATGAAAATGGAGTCAGACAACTAAATCACTCTACATGCATGGGGGAATTGGGGGAAGCACTAAGGAAGATCTGAGATATGGAGAGGGCTCTGAAGAGAGGCCAAAAGAAGGAAGGAATGGACACCATAATGATGGATGAGGAACAAACCAAAGAGATATTGAGAAGAGCGGGAGTGACGTGCAACAGACGACCCTACCAGTATAAGATCAATAGTAAAAATAGGGTAGTAGTCGAGAGAGAGGGCTTGTATAGTGATGAGGAAGAGGTAGATTATCTCCATGCGACGGGGAAGATTGAGGAAATCATGCATGCCATATATGAGAGAAAAACCAGAGGTTAGGAGTCCAACATAGAAGAATGATCTCCATTCCATCTCTGAATTAGTATGGAACCGAGAACCCCATGTGCGACTAAGACATATGAAGAAGAAGAACCAGTTATAAAACAAGTGATTAGTGGTAGAATACTTTTAGTACGACTTGGGTCTAGTGGAAATTACAGTAGAAGTATATTTTCAGCTAGCATTAGTCAAGTATCTACATCGCATGGAGGTGGTATTACGAAAAACATTACAATGGCAGGAGTAGATCTAACTATTTTCTTACCAGCGCTTCGTGAAGAAGGGTCCAAGGACCTAGAGAAGCATTTGTTTATTTGTGAGAAGATTTTGGAAGCTAAGAAGATTACAAATGAATATACAAAAGTGGCGTAGTGGGCGATAAGTTTTAGAGACGATGCATTGGAATGGTATATGGGCCTCACAATAAACAATCCACAAGGAGCACCTACAATTGTCATAGATGTGAGGAAGGCATTGATCAATGAATTTAAGCAACCTAGTTTAGAGGATTAGTTCATGAATGAGATGATAGAGATCAAACAGAAGCTAGGTGAGTTAGTTTGGGAGGTTTATTAGAAGTTCAAAAGACTAAAAGGTATGTTGAAGTATCCTATTACAGACATGCAACATAGACATTTATTTGTTAACTCTTTATTTCCACACTCGAAGTATCCATTGACGCAACACAATTTTCAAACTCAGGCTAAGGCCTTGCAAGAAGCCTTGCAGTTAGAGGAAAATCAGTATAAGCATACAGATCTAGCTATGGAAGAGCTGACAGAAGATATGAAGAACCTGGCATTTCATTTGAATTAGAATAATGGAAAGGAAAAGAGGGAATATGTCTAGTGCACATTATGAAAAACAAAAGGTCATCATAAGAATGAGTGCCCAACATTTGCGCAGTACTTGGGGACAGGAATGTTGAATCCTTTACCCATAGGAGGACCATGGTGTGAGATATGTAGAACACATGGACATGATCATTATCATTGTCCCATGATGTAGAAGTATCAAACAATATCGAAGACTACATTTTGTAATTTTTGCAAGTCAATTGGACATGAGGACAAGGACTGCAGAACCTTATAAATAATGAAGGAAAGGACTTCATATACTTATAGGGTGTAGGCTGAATTAATGACAGGAAAACTTGTACAACAACCACAATATAATAACGCACAACAATTTACAGTGCAACCACAATATAATAACATCCAAAAGTTTGGAGCACCACTACAATATAACAATGTGAAACTATTTGCAGTGCCACCATAGTATAATAATGCATAGTCATAGTACAATCAAGCACCATAGTAAAATACATCACGTGGAGACAATCAAGGAAATAGAGGAGGCTTCATAGGAGGAGGTCGTGGAGGACAAGGATCTAGAGGAGGTATAGGACTAGTAGTTTGTCACAATTGTCAAAAACCTGGACACTATGAAAGAGAATGTCCACAACCACCTGCAACATATATGTATTGTTGCGCATCAAATCATGAGATAGAAGATTGTCTAACACTTCTGGTAAAGATACATGACAAAAGGAACCAGAACAATCAGAATGTCCAATGTATTGTTGTGGAAAACAGAGAAGAGGATGGGCAGAAGATAAATATACTTACTATAGTTGGATCCAAGACAAGAGAAGATGCAACAAATAAATATCAGGACCAGTACTAGTGGGTCAAAAAGAGTACAACACCCCAAAAAAACTTTGATGTGCACAAAGAGAAGGAGACATTCAAGTAGGCTAGACAAGATATTTTGAAGGAAAATATTGCTTCTAATTTAGGAACAATGCCAGGAGATGATGTACCAGTCTATGACATGCCTCACTTATTTGATTAGACAAGCAGAGATCAACCATCAAAACAAGTAAGTAATCTAAGAAACGTTTTTGGGTATTGTGTGAAGTTGTCGAATGATAAAAACTCTTTACAAGTAGTAAAGAGTCTGTTAGAAAAGTGCAATTCTGAAGAAGAGACAAAATTAGAACAAAAGAGAGTCAATCAGGTTCGTAAGAAGAGAAGAACAAGTAGGGAATTCAGGTTGAATGCAAACATTGGAGACTTCAATATGGGGGATATCATACTATAATTAGGTTCTGAAGTAAATGTTCTACATAAGAAGACATGTGAAGCTATGGAGGAACCTACATTGGGATATTTTCCTATTCAGTTGAAGATAGAAAACCAGCATAGAGTAGTGAAAATTGGTATATTGAAGGGGATACCAGTAGATCTAGATGGTGTTCCCACCATGGAAGATCTAGAATTGTTGGGTCTGGATTGGGATTTTGAAAATTAGGATATTATTAACCTGAAGACTAGAAAAATGATCTTTGAATCAAGAGATTACAAAGTTATTGTGCCATTAGATCCTTCATAAGGAAAAATGTATGTTGAACCTATGATAGAAAATTTTATTACAGAAAACACAAATCAATTGTATAGAACTACTGTGTGAGAGGAATACTATATTAACCCCACTACAAATGGAATGTTGAGTTGGAGGAGCATTAGTTCATGTGCATCATATTCTGAGACAAATCTGGAGAATTGGCAACGATGACTAAATGAGATATCTACAATAATGTGTGCAAGGATGACACACACACTAAGATGGGTTGGCACAGAGGTAAGAGAGCCTCCAACTTTTTATGGTCAGAATAATTTAGAAGAGTTTTTAATGAATTTTGAGTTATAAGTAGTGGAAAATAAAATATTACCAATATTAGATATGGCCTTGAAAGAAACCCCTTCACGATGTTGGGGTACACATAAAGAGAATATCAACAACTGGTATCAATGCAAGAGGTTATTGTGCATCATCTTTGGTGCAAAGCAGGAGAATAGACATGTGGAGATGTATGATGGATTTGGACAACCAAGAGAAAACCTATATAGATGTATAATTCAATGGAGATTGGTACCACCAAAGGAATGGCCACATAAATTTATTCACACATTAGAAGGAATTCCAAGGAATTGGTACATAGAATTGGAACTGCACAGAGAAACTGCAAACTGGGAAGAAATGCAACAGAATTTTGTGATCACTTTTGCATTTGAACATGAGAGTCCAAAGATAGATACAACATTGAATGTTTTAAGAGACTATATTTTTGAATAACCATAAGTGGAAATTGTAACAAATTATCATAACCAGAAGAGACAGATAGTCAGACAATTTCTACATTGTTATCACGTCGCAGAAGAATACCCAGTAGAAGAAAAGTCACGCAATATACAAATTGAATAAGTTGAAGGGGAAATAGAAGTGGAAGGTCCACAATTATAGTCAAAATATTATGATGCATATCTGAAGATAAAGAAGGTAAATATTGGAACAACAGAAAACCCAAAGATTGCAAGTATTAGAGACTATTGGGATAATTAGACAGTAGAAAGAATAATAGAGTTACTATGGGAGTATAGTGACCTATTTCCAGCGATGTTCTCAGAGATGAAATGGGTTGCAGGAGAACTTATAGAGATGAATATCCCTTTGAATATGGATGTCAGTCCAATAAGACAAATACCTTACAGGTTGAATCTAGTTTACAAGCAGAAAGTGAAGGCATAAATTAATAAGATGTTAGAGGATGGTGTCATAGAACCCATGGAAGAATCTGAATGGATTATCTCTATGGTAGTCCAGGAGAAGAAGAAAGGGGGAATAAGGATATATGTAGACTTGATAAAGTTGAATGATTCTTTCCTACATGATCCCTTTTCTACCCCATTTATAGATCAAGTATTGGAGAATGTAGGAGGGCAAGAAGCCTATTCATTTACATATGGGTTTTCAGGATATCATCAAATTAGGATAGCACCAGAAGATTGATATAAGACAACAATTTCTATAGAATGGGGATCATATCAGTACACAGTGATGCCTTTTGGGTTGAAGAATTCCCCTGTAATTTTTTCAAGAGTAGTGGTAGCTGCCTTTAAGGATTTTATACATAAATTTTTGGAAGTGTATTTGGATGATTGGACAGTCTTTAGTTTATTGAAGGATCATGTTGAAGTATTAATATTGATGTTAGATAGGTGTAGACAATGCCATATTTCATTGAATATTAAGAAATGTATTTTTAGCGCACCATTTGGAATCTTATTAGGGCATGTGGTGTGTAAACAAGGTATGTTGGTTGATCCTAACAAAATTGTTGTCATAGTTAATTTACCACCACCTAAGTCATTGCACCAGTTAAAATCTACACATTTTCATATAGGGTATTATAGTAGGTTTATAAGGGCATATGCACAGATTACTACGTTGATGGAGAAATTTCTGAAGAAGGGCATTAAATATCAGTGGAATGATGAGTGCCAATAGAGTTTGGACATCTTGAAGGAGAAGATGGTGACAACACTAATTTTAGTGTTCCCGTACCGGTCAGAGGAGTTTCATGTTCATGTGGATGCATTTGAAATAGCACTTGGAGCAGTATTAGCATAGCCAAGAGAAGGTGATATAGATCACCCAATTACATTTGCAAGAAGGAAGCTGTCAGATTCAAAGCAGAATTATAGCACAACATAAAGAGAAGGACTGGATATGGTATACACCTTGCAGAAGTTCAGACATTATTTGTTAGGCCAACATTTTAAGATGTTTACAAATCACTCTGCTCTTAGATTTTTGGTCAATAAGCTAGTGTTGGGGGGAAGAATATGCATATGGATACTGTTGTTTCAGGAGTTTGATTTTCAATTATTTGTGAAGCCTAGAAGATTAAATGTAGGGCCAGATCACTTGTCCAAGATAAATAATGGAGAGGAGCCAAGCACCTTGGAGGATGATTTCCCAGATGCACAACTATTTTTAGTACATATTGTCGATGCATATTTTGCTGACATTGTTGAATTTTTTAGTATAGGATTTGCCCCAAAGGAATTTAATACTGCGTAGAAGAAGAATTTGGTAGTTAGAGTTGTAGACTACCAATTAATTGCAAGCCATTTGTATAATATGGGAGTAGATAACATTTTGAGGAGATGTTTTATGGAGCATGAAAGGCCTATCATTTTGGCAGAAGAAAATGAAGGAATAATTGGAGGACATTATGCAAGGAAAGCTACTGCGTAGAAGATATTGCACATAGGATGATGGTGGCCAACAATTCAGAAGGATGCAAAGGAGTATTGTCAGAATTGTGATGTATTTCATAGGGTTGGAAATCCATCTAGGAGGGATGAGATTCCATTAACATCTCAAGTAACCTTGAGATTATTTGACAAATGGGAAGTAGATTTTGTGGGACCAATTAATCCACCAGGCAGAAGATCAGGAGAAAGGTATATTATTACAGCATCGGAATATTTAACCAGATGGGTTGAAGCGACAACAATGAAGGATTGCAATGCATAGACTGTAGCACACTTCTTATTTGAACAAGTTGTCAGACTGTGTTGTCATTGATTTCAAATGATTGATGTCAAATGGTTGATGAAAAGTAGTGTCTTAGATGGATTGATGTGTTATCATTGATGTAAATTTTGATCATTTTTGGATCATTGTATCATTGATTTCTTGTCATGGTTGATAGGAAGTAGAAAATGGATGAACTCCAAATCGGTCCCCTTATGGTGAAATACCTCACAGGAAGACACTTTGCAAAGTCCAAATGGTTAAGTGGTTGAGTCATCCTAGATGTGTGGTTAAGGAACCCAAGTTTGGTAGAGGAATAATGTCATGAAGATCAATGAATTTTCAAGTTATACTATTCTATATGGATAGTGCTCGTCATGTCGTTTCTCGTGATATGTGGAACGTAACATAACTCCTCACAGTTAGAGAGTTATGGCCATGTGAAGTTGGAGAACCCTCATGAGTTATCTAGAAGCCCCTAGAAGGTCAAAGAAGTCAAATTATTCTAGAAGCTCCTAGAAGAATTTGACCAGTCAAAGTGGTTAGTCATGGGTTAAGTGGTTGCAACAAGAAAATGATTAAAAATAAATTAGCTGCAACTAGAAGTTGAGATTTTACTATTTTTGGATAAAGTTGTTGTAAGTGGACAAAGTTGTTAGAAGTGGGTTAGCCCCAAAAGAAGGAAGTTGGTTAGATAATAACCCCTAGAGGAAGCTACTTGGAGAAGTATAAATAAGAGTGATGGGGTATCTTATGTGGATGAATATTTTGAGCATATTAAAGATATATTTTTGGTGAAAGGTTCATTGCAGGTACTCATGGATGCATCAGAAGTTTCACAAGTCTGAGGTAGCAAGGAAGTTTGACGGTGAAAGTTTTGGAGGTTCAGAAAACCCTAGTTTTCTGAAGTTGTACGCAGCATGCAGTGGGCATAGTTACGTAGATACACGAGATGCAAAATTCCATGGTGCATACATACGCTTGTTGAATAATCATAGGTCACATATATTTGAAAAATCCAAGAAAATCTTGAGTAGGTGCTAGAGCCAGGTTCCTGAAGTATGAAACAAGTTCCCATGATATCATTCGATAGGTTCATATGTGCTACAAAAGTTCTTGTATGGTTATATGTTGTCTTGATGCTTAGATTTACTCATGGTATGGTGAATGGTTGAATCATTGTTTGTATGGTTGTTGTGAGATTTGGATATGGTATATGTTGGTTGGTTGTTTGAGTGAGCAACACTCTCATGTATAGTACAGTTATGATATGGTTCCTATAGCTCACACCTTTGATTTAATTGTACTTGGTTGAGGGATATGTATGATTATGTATGTATGTCACAAGTTGGTTGCACTGACTGGTTGGATACAGTGACAGGTTATTGGTGGATGTGACAGAGGCAGGAAAGTTTCAGAAGTGAAAAATAATGGATTCCCTAGTTTTCTGAAGGTGTACGTAGGCTGACAGAGGAAAGGATGAATACATACATGTGTTTCAATATAAGAAGGTCATGTACATATGCAGGATACAATATAAATAGGTCTTGTACATGTTGGTGTATCGGTATATGTCTACAAGATGGGTATTGTACTTAGGGATTGGATTCCTCACATCTCAGTTGGTGTTGAGATCTACAAGACAAGTCTTGTATTGAGAGTTTGTGACCTTTTGGAGTTGTTTCTCTTTTCAGTGGTTGCTGATAAAAACCAGAGATCGTAGTATCCTGTAACACATAATACAAAATGATTACACATATATATGGTGTTATTGGTTCTTATTATGGCGATGGTTTAGAGCTATCTGTTATTGATGAATGTTGTTGATACATGCAAGTAGTTAAGTATGAATGAATAATATGTTTGAAGTGGCTTCTAACTAAGGTTTTGAAAGAAGTGAAAAAATATCCCTACACTTATTCACCCCCCCCTCTTAGTGTGGTCAGTGTGTACAACACAAGTAGTCACAATATTTGGATGCCCTAGAGCTCTAATGAGTGATCAAGGGACTCATTTTATTAATAGTACCATTCAGGAAATCACTGAATAATTTGAGATACATCATCAAAAGAGCACTCCTTACCATCCCTAAGCTAATGGAACAATGGAAGCATTTAACAACATGTTGGAGAATTCCTTAACCAAGATTTGTAATGTGAACAGGGATGATTGGGACTTGAAGATACCAACATTGTTATGGTATTATAGAACTACATGCAAGAAGCTAACATGGAAGACACATTTAAAATTGGTGTATGGAGAGGAAGCAGTAGTACCTTTGGAGTATTTGATATGAATTATGCGCATTGCAACTATTACAAACATGACAGAAAAGGGTGTAGTACAGGAAAGGTTGGATAAACTCATGGAATTATAAGAAGAAATGATCATAGTTGGGTTCCATCAAGAAGTACAGAAAGCAAAGGATAAATATTGGCATGACTGAAGAAATTTGGGTCCTGTAGTCACCCATAAGCCATCTCAAGTGAGACTACGTTGTGCACTTTGTGCATAGTGTTTCGTTCTGGTCTCCAGAAGGGTCGATGGTTTCTAGGTTTTTATTGGACAACTAAGGTAGAACCCAGGTCATCCCATACATCAAATCAGTTACAATTTATTTTATTACAAAGCTGCCCAAAATAGTGAAGCAACATGATTCCATCAGGGTGGTGGTGGAAAAATTAACAAAGGTTTCACATTTTATTCCTATGAATACCACACACAACGAAACAAACATTGTAGGGATTTACATGAAGAAAGTTGTCAGGATACATGGGGTTCCCAGAGCAATTGTTTTAGACATAGATCCAAAATTTACATCAAATTTTTGGAAAGGGTTATTCAAAGGATTTGGGACAAATTTAAATCTCAGTATAGCATATCAACCAGAGTTAGATTGGAAAATAGAGAGGAATAACATAAACATTGAAGACATGCTCAAAATGTATGTGATGGACCAGCCAAAAAAGTGGAAAGATTATATCCAATTAGTGGAATTTTCTTATAATAATGGGTATCAAGCCTCATTAAAAATTATCCCATTTGAAGCATTGTATGGAAGGAAGTGTAACACACTAGTGAGATAGGATAACCCAACAAATAGAGATATCATTGTGTTATCACTCCAAGAGTCACCCCATATTGCAAATGGGAGTAAGCTTGGTAACATACAAATTTGTTTTGAATAGGTTTGAAATAAGTGATTAGCAAGACTTTAAAGAAAGGAAAAGACAATAGATATTACTGCAGATCAGTGATGGGCCATTGGGCTATGGAGTCATAAAAAATCTTCCCATTAAAGGGATTTAAGTTTCCTATCAAACAAAAGATTTGTATAATGATGAAGAGAAGAATAAGAGAATTAACATAAAGACGAATATTCGCTAAGCAGAGATCCTCTCTGCAAAGAGAATTTAGATGTGTCTGAACAGTAAACAATGATAAATAGGTAATCTTATAGAAGATCCTCTACTACATCCATAATCTATCAATCAAAGGAAAATTTTAATCCTTAAAATTAACAATACATTCAAACAAGATGAAGAATAGAGCAGAGAACATAGAAGGAAAATCTGATGAAACAACTCATATGAATCTTCAATAACATGCAATTTA